>JAODAL010053023.1:0-25579 GCA_025379985.1 Phyllomedusa bahiana
TCCTCTACACCTAGTCTGTTGTTTTATTGTCCCTATTCCTGTGGGTGCCTAGCTTTGGTATTTCTGACCTGTTTGGTCAGCTGCCACTGCCGGGGATTTTCCTGAGGTTGCACCTGAAGGCCGTCAGGGAAGCTGCCTTACCATCAAAGGCTCTATAAAGATGCCCAACGGCTGCCTAGTTGTGCCCTCTCAGAACAAACCTGTTCACCCATTACAACATGTTTTCTTTTCTAAATAAAATTGTTTTATTGTGTAAAGGCAGTAAAGCATAACATAATGTCATTTATACCACATGGTGACCACTGTAAAAAATAAAAAACACTACCAATAATCTGTGTTGCAAATTTTTTTGAAAATGTTGAAATTTGCTACGAAATTTAAGAGCCCCCTAATGTCTTAAAAAAATAAAAGATTGTTTAAAAAATGATGCTATATTAAAGTAGACTTATGGTAGATGTTCATTATTTACTATTTTGCTGGGAATGACTATCTGTCTTACACACAGAAATTTGTAAATTTTGAAAATGGCAAATTTTCACAATTTTCACAATTTTTTGATATTTTTCACAAATAAGCAAGGATTGTTTTGACCAAAATTAATTGCTAACTTAAAGTACAACGTGTCACGAGAAAACAATGTCAAAATCACATTGATAGGTAAAACCATTAAAAACTTATTCTCAGATAAAGCGACACTTGTCAGATTTTCAAAAAGGGCTTCATCCTTAAAGAGTACCTATCACCTCCACACAAACACACAAAATATAATAGTAGATGAAATTATAAGATTTTTTTCCAATTCATGTCTTTAGCAATCCAGAGAATTTATCTCAGTATTACAGGACATAGACTTTAGTTTAACTGTGTTAAGCAGAGATCATCTTCTAGTAGGATTCCTTCTTATGGGAGATACCAACTTTGAAGGGGGAGCTGAGGATATAGTTGCTTGTACAGGGTAATCTGAGTCTCTCACTACACACAGTGCCACAGGCCCAGCACACGGAGGACATAGTGTGACAGGGTTTACAGGCATGTACAGGCAAATACATTACACTATTTATCAGTGTGCGCATGATGTAGATTTCCTGGCCCCCTTTCACAGTGGACTCTTACAGCTCAGAAGCAATTACTTTGACACAAATGTCAACACAGTCAAACATCAAGCTGTCATGTGTCAACTTGGCCTGACTTCAGATTTGTCTTAAAAGGCCAGCGCTTTTTTTTTTTTTTTAAATAACTGAATTACAGGTGAAATGCTTTGATTTTCCTAGTGAAGCATATTTAAAGAAGTGTTTGTATTTTAGTCTCCTGTTACTTCATGAGGTTTCCCTGGAGGTGATAGGTCTTCTTTAAGTACAAAACGGGCTTAGATCTTAAGGATTTAAACAGGGAGGCAGTGAAGAAGCACTGAAAAGGTATTATAGAAGTTGATGAGGAGAATGCAAATCTATTTAATATTTTTTTTCTACACTATTTACATAGGAAAATGACCTTCCTGGTGATGAGCAGAAGGATGAGGTAAACTCTTCCTTAAATGTTTATTGTCTGACCCATGAAGAAGTGCAGCTCCGCCTTAAGAAGATAAAAATATACAAATCACCACTTCCTGATGGTAAACAACATCATGTCCTAAGGGAATTAAGTAATGTGATAGACAGGCTAATGTTTTAAATTTAGATGTCATATATCTGTTTTTTTCTAAAGCATTTCATACTGTACCACATAAAATGTTGGTAAGGAGAATGCTTGGACGGGGGGGAAAATGTTTGTAAATGGTGTGGTGGTGCGACCTTAGAAGATCGCATTTCTCCGCCACTAGATGTTTTGCAGCAGCTGAGTTCCAAGGTATGGGTTACCAAGTTGCTAGCTGTCAGTGAGGAAGGTCAGCAGTCTGGCAAGGGTAACCAGGAGTTAATTACTCAAGTGGTAATTAGGAGAGTTGCTCAGCTGCTTGTCCAACTCAGAGGCCTGTTAAATAATCTGGTCTTCAGTGTACCAAGGGGGAGTGTGGCTCACAGTCAGTGGAGGACATGTGCAGGCCCTGCCTAGGAGAGTACCCTGGGTACTTTCCCCCTAGGCTTGAGAGAAGCCAGACCCAAGGGCTATCCTGTACAGTGTGAGTATATGGTTGTGGGGCTGGGTATTAGACCCAGACCACTGCTAGTGAGGGACCCTCTGTATGTTTAGTTAGTGGCTGGACGACCTAGGATTTATTTTGTTTGCTGTATATGTTTTGCTGCGTTGAAGAATAAAGCTGGCGGACGCCAGACTTCAAGAGAATCCTGTGTCGACTTGTTGTTCCGTTTACGAAAGCGGCGATCCCAGAGCAAGAGTGTCCCCCAGGCCGGGCCAAGATGGCGGCCGAACATGAGTGAACGCTTACATATGGTGGAGGTATGCAATGGGCACATCAACATCAGGACTGATACAGTAACTAAAGTGGCACAAGAATTGCTGCTTGTGTATAACAATTGAACCGACAAATGAGTGCTGAAACTGTGGTTTGGTGAATTTTGAACAGTGTTGGGGGCTGCGGGGTTAAGTTAAAGGGCCAGCAGCCAAACCATTACTGCTTCTGAAAAGTGACTGTGCATTGGAAGGACTGGTTTGCTGATCCTGCAGGGCTGTATAGGATTGCTGCAGCCGCTTTGAAAGGGCCAAAGACACCCAACACAGAGACTGTGTCGTTGCTAAAAGAGACTGTTGCTGCCTTAAAATCTTTCTGCTATGGAGGACAGGGTGAGGTACATGGAGCTGATGTACCGTATAACCTCAGCAGCACCAGATGACAGTGACCAACCATATCCCTGGTGGGGATGGTTGGATGACTGGGGTTGTGAGGAAGATCTGGAGGCTAAAAAAACAGGTCATCCTTCCAAGAAAAAGCCCAGGCGGGGCAAAAGCAAGTCACAAAAAACCTGGGATTCCATTGTTGCCACGAGCAACACAGCTCTACCGCCGAAAGGGGGCAGTTTAGGTCATTATAAGAAGCTGCCAGTGAGGACTATGGAGTTGCGAGCGGGTGGGATCCCCTTTGAGGTTGATCTGGACTGTCAGAAGAATGTCTCCAAAGTGCCCCCTGCAGAGACTGTTGTACCACTGCCTAAAAGGGGAGAGCCAGAATTGTCCTCTGTTAAAGTCCCTAAGAACAGGGGGTGGCGACTCCTCACTGATTAGCAGTCTAAATGCCAAACAGGATGTGATAAATGTACGCCCAGATAAAATGGAGTCCCTAAGTGACAGACATGCTGCTGTTTCCAAGGGCAACCAACTTCATCCACAGGGAACCGCTGCCACCGTCCAGCAGAGGGAGTCCAGCTGGAGGTGTCACACAGCAGCAGGAGGTGTTGTTGACTGTTTTCTCACCAGGGAGCCAGAGGAGTCACAGCCCCAGATCCGGGAGTTCCAGGTGGATGGAATCCCACCTCTGACTGATGAGGACTGTCACCAAGATGTGTCCAAAAGGGCCCAAGGGGACATTGCCCAAAAGGGGGGGAACCCACTGGAAGGGGTAAGACTGTTCCTGTTACAATACCATCAAGTCACTGTTAAACGAACAAGAATTGGTGAGGACTTGGCCCGGGTGGACGGGTTTTTCCAGAGGTGCCGCCAGGCCAGAAGACCCAAAAACATTGCGGGACTTTTGGAAAGGGGGTCTGGTCAATCTGAGGGACTCAATTATTGCTGTGAAGTTATTAAAAATTTTTTTTTTGTAAAAAATTTTCTGCAATGGGGGGGGTGCCATAGCATAGAGTCTGCTGCACCTGGGGGGGATTAAGGAAACACCCCGACATGACGAGTAATCAGTTAGACAGGGCTAATAGAGAAGTGCCCGGGGAAAAAGGTGCCCCGGCATAATGGTTGGGTTAAAGAGTGAACTAGTTCTTTAGGAAATACAGCTCCAACAAGTGGACAAATAATCCAAGTATGCCCCTAATTTGGGGTTTTAACACGTGGGAGTCGAAAGGGATGGGTGTCCTGTGGAGATAAAACCAGGAAAAAGGGGGGTTAACACATAATTTTCGTGAGCTAAGGGGGTTGCCTACAAAAGGTATCCTATGCTTTTTCCGGGTGGGGAAAGTCAGAGTTGAATGCCCCGCTTTTCTGTGAAGTCCTGGTTCCAGATGGTCTAGGGTTAAACCCCCTACCAGAGCCCCTGTGTTAACGTGAGTGTAAAAGGGGGAAGTTGCAGATACGCCCGGAGTGGTGGGACAACGCAAAATAGTGCTTAAGGGGTTTGTGTCCCTAGCACAGTCTAGCCACTCAGGGGAGTGTCCATGTGAACTAGCAAGAGACTATTTTTTCCCTCTAAAATAGTTGGTCTGAGTGGGGGGGGAATGCAGAATAATGAATCCGGAGGTGATAGCCATGAAGGAAAATGTGTTGTTTCCCTTGAAACCAATTCATCTCAGTAGCAACCAAGGGGCCTTCTGCTACTAGGGCTCTAGAAGAGGTGAATGTGTTCCAAGAGCTACACCCTGCAAGTGTGTTTCAGGACAGGGAAAGGCTAGAGACAGAATGTGGTTGCCCTGCTAGTAGATGTGAAGTAATTTGGGTCCAGGTGGTACCGTATCCCCAAGCAGCACCTCAGACATAGCAGACTCCGAGATGGAGAAGGGTGTGAACCATGTACTAGGGTCCAGTTTTGACTCTAAGTTACCAGATGAGCCTTATAGCGTGCCAGGTGCAGGAGTGGTTCTAACGGACACCAAGAGTTCTCCTATGGTAACGGGTGCAGGAGATATTGAGGAAGAATCTCCCCATTGGGAGCTGCTAGACACAGCTGAGGGGAGTAGGTGCTCAAGCACTAGTGAGGTACAGAGGAAAAAGAGGGAAGTAACAGATAGTTGTGAGATGCCGGATAAGATTGAGGTAGGTAGTAAGGAAGACCAGGTTCCCTATGGGAGGGAGCAGGTGTATATTCCACAGCAAGGAGAAAGTCAGGACACTGCTGTGAAGATGGATCAGTAAAGACAAGTGTGCACAGGTTCCTAGGAAAGGGATTCTGTCCTCCCAGCTGGAGGGTCTTAAACCCAGCATAATGGAGATTAGTTTTGGGACAGAGGCTGCACCTCAGGTCTATGAGATGCAATGCAGCGGGGTCTCTAATGTTACAGAGCAGGGGTACGATAGACCCGCGTCAGAGGAAAGTACACCTGCTGAGATAGGGAACATGCGTCAAATACATAGGATTGGTGGCAGTCCCCATGTGATGGTAGGTGAGGTCCAAGGGTCTTGTAGTGGAGAGAATTCTAGGCCCCAGGGTGGTCCTGCAGACTCAGAACTACAAGACATGAAGATGATCAGTGAAGAAAAGTGCATGGGAATGTCTCAGGATCATGGTGAGTGCACTGACTGGTCTTTAGTAGGGAACAGTCAGACAGATGGTAGGAAAATGTTGCTACCAGTAGTGAGTGGTAGAGATACTCCTAGGATAGTCGCTGAGTTGTACGTTAGTGCAAAGACCAGCTCCAGCTCTATGGTATGGAATCCCTGGTCTTAGCATCAGAGGATGTAGGAGAGAGGTTACCCTGGGCAACAGGTAGAAGTTCAGAGAGAACCAGTAGTGATAGATCAGCCAGGGCTCAGGAACAAGAGGATAGCATAATCCTGGTTAGGGAGACGTTGTCCTTAGCAACAGGTTACAACATAGGTGTTAACTGGGATGAGCAACGAGTCCCAGGTAGCGGGGAAAAGAGGATAAGTAGGTGGTTGGTGGATGACTCCTGTACTCTTTCCATGGAAAGTACTGTGTCCCTCAAAGTAAACCAGCTGCTAAGTGTCTTGCAAGGATGGATACCACAATATAGGTGCTTTGACCCTTGAGGAAGGTTTGTGCAAGGTGAAAAGGCCTACAGCCTTTATCAAAGGGGAGGGGTATGTGGCGGTGCGACCTTAGAAGATCGCATTTCTCCGCCACTAGATATTCTGCAGCAGCTGAGTTCCAAGGTATGGGTTACCAAGTTGCTGGCTGTCAGTAAGGAAGGTCAGCAGTCTGGCAAGGGTAACCAGGAGTTAATTACTCAGGTGGTAATTAGCAGAGTTGCTCAGCTGCTTGTCCAACTCAGAGGCCTGTTAAATAGCCTAGTCTTCAGTGTACCAAGGGGGAGTGTGGTTCACAGTCAGTGGAGGACATGTGCAGGCCCTGCCTAGGAGAGTATCCTGGGTGCGTTCCCCCTAGGCTTGAGAGAAGCCAGGCCCAAGGGCTATCCTGTACAGTGTGAGTACGTGTATGTGGGGCTGGGTAGTAGACCCAGACCACTGTGAGAGAGGGACTCTCTGTATGTTTAGTTAGTGGCTGGACGGCCTAGGATTTATTTTGTTTGCTGTATATGTTTTGCTGTGTTGAAGAATAAAGCTAGCGGAGGCCAGACTTCAAGAGAATCCTGTGTCGACTTGCTGTTCCGTTTACGAAAGTGGCGATCCCAGAGCGAGAGTGTCCCACAGGCTGGGCCAAGATGGCGGCCGAACATGAGTGAATGCTTACAGTGGGTGAATAACTGACTCAGTGATAGAAAAAAAGGGTTGTGATTAATGGTGCAGACTCGGACTGGATCCCTGTTACTAATGGGGTACCACAAGGATCTATATTGGGCCCAATTCTTTTTACTATATTCATTAATGACCTTACACAAGGATTGAACAGTAGAATATCAATCTTTGCAGATACTAAACTGTATAATGTAATTAACACAATAAAGTATACTGTTCTATTACAAAGGGATCTGGATAAGTTGGAGGTCTGGGCAGAAAAATGGCAGATGAAGTTTAACACATATAAATGCAAGTTTATGCACATGGGAAGGAAATATCCATTCCATTATAACTTGTTTAATGGAAAAACTCTAGGTAAAAGTGACATGGAGAAGGATTTGGGAATTTTACTGGACAGTAAACATAACTGTAGCAGCGTCAGGCAGCAGCTGCCAAGGCTAATAGGATCATGGGGTGAATTAAAATGGGCATAGATGCACACAATGAAAACATTATTCTCCTATTATATAAGTCACTGGTTAGACCACACATGGAATATTGTGTACAGTTTTGGGGACCAGTGCACACGAAAGACATTATAGAGCTTGAGCAGGTTCAAAGGCAGACTACAAGTCCCCGAAAGAGTAGCACGCTCGACGGCGGTTATTTCAGGACGTTCATCTACAGCAACGTCTTTTGGCGTCGCTGCAGACATCAGAGTTTGCAGCACCTGGCGCCACAGCAGCGCTGAGATCAGGGCTGTACTACACAGCCCTGATCCCAGCACAGCTCCTGCAAGCACCGGGGAGCAGGGGAAACCTCCGCTCCCCCGTGCTTTAACCCTTTGGTCACCGCAGCGCAATCAAAGGGTTTCCCTGTTCTGTTGGGTGATCGAAACACCCAGTGACCCAACAGAGCCCAGGGAATGGCTGCACAGTCAGCCCTGGGGCCCTAGAGAGGCCCCAGGGCTGTCCGTGTAACAAGTCAGTGATCAGGCCAGACTTTGTGCTGTCCTGATCACTGCCTGTGTCAGACTGACACAGATTGTAATGTATTAGCATATATGAATATGCTAATACATTACGAAGTGTCCCAAAAAAATGTAACACAGTTCTTCCCCTCCCCCATGGGATTTAAAAAAAAAAGTAAAAAACATAAAAAGTGTAAGAAAAAAAACCCCAGCATACCAGTACGTGACGCAATACGCCATATGAACATACTCTAAGAGCAGTGAGACTATGAAACTCTCTGCCAGAGTAACTTGTCATGGTGAATTCACTCTGAGTTCAAAAAGGGTCTGCATGCATTTCTAGAGTGCAATAATGTAACAAGTTGTAGTGACTAGGATTCTGGAGAAGAGTCGTTGATCCAGGGATTTAGTCTGATTGCCAGATTAGAGTCGGGAAGGAATTTTCTCCCTAAAATAGGGACAATTGGCTTCTACCTAAGAGGGGATTTTGCCTTCCTCTGGATCAACACTATAGCACAATACGTTGAACTAGATAGATGTCTGTTTTTTTTCAGCCTCACAAACTATGTAACTATTTGTGACTGTGTAAGAATCCAATTGTAGAAGATTGGCACCAGTTATAGCACTGTTCTGTTTGGCCGTTTAACATGACTTTATGTATCATGACTTTATGAAGATGCTGCCTTGAGGTAGAGCTATGAAGTGTGAACATATGGCATTCTGTTATGCTTTTGTAATATGTCACTATGGCTTTTGTAGGGAATTTTGCTCCCATTCGGTGGGGATTAGCATGGGAAGCCTCATGAATACAGAATATTGGTGACTGGGAGATGGCATGACTGAGTTGTACATGGGTCTCCAGTTTGTGTTAGGGGATTCTCACCACACTAACACTTTGAATTGAGTAGTGTTTTGCAGCAAGTGAGATGGTAGCATTCCTGGACAGTGTGATGATGAGCCAACACTGGTACAGTAAGAGACGGACACCCGAGCTGGCGCAGAGCGGGCAAATGCCTGAAAGTTAGAGAGCTGTGTCTACATAACTATCTCTGACCTGTGGATTGCAGTTTCCGCTGTTTCCCACCACTGTGTTGTGACTTGCAGCAGGTGAGACATTAATGTCCCTGGCCTGTGTGACAAAGAGATGGAAAGCTGAGCCGGAGCGGAGTTTATAAGTGTCTAACAGAAAAAGAGCTGTTGATGTGAAAACTAGCCATGACCTGTTCACTGCTGATTGGGACAATAGGGAAGTGGCCCTACCAGTAGCAATGTGGGTGGCAGGAGTAAACCGTACCCACAGACAATGAAAAACTGAAAGCATCCGGAAGGACATGCCAAAAGGCTTCCTGGAACAGGAGTGTGACACTTGTGGCATTTTAGGCATCTGTGTTATCTGAATAATCTGAATGATAAACACTGTGTTTGGGACAAAGTTTTTGTCAATTAAACCCCAAAATGGGCCCCCCCTATGGTAAAAAAAAAGGGGGAAATATTAAGTGCCCTCGGGAATCGCCTTTAAAATCCAACATTTTTGGTGGTTCTTTCCCGACTTAGGGCCCTTTTAAAACTGGGATATTAAATGTGGGGACACCAGAACAGGGCCGGGCCCAAACCGTATTTTGGGACACTTCTCCCTTTACTATTTTGGGGGGGAAACGATGGGAAAACATCATAACAGCTATCTCCAGCCAAAAGAGCTGAGCCAGGAAAAATTTTTACTTACCTGCCCAAAATAAAACAAAGGGTAAAGGGAAAAATTTCAAAACCTAAAAAGTCATAATTTAAAAGGGGAGTAATACAAAAACTCAAAGTTTAAAAAAACACACAGGGAACCATCCGGGGGATTGGGGCCTGAAACCCTTTTTTTATTAAAAAAGAGGTATGCTTATATGGTGCAAGATATGGACTGAAAATGGACAGGGGGGCCCAAATGTGTCATCTTTACAGGGGCCCGGGAAAATTTCTTTTTGGTAGCCCCGGCCCCCACATGACATTTCAAATTTTAAAAACAACTGAAAGTTTTGGTATACCCTTAAAAATGTTTTTGAAAAAACTCCCAAAAAAGATTTAAATTTCCATCCCCCCTCAAAAGTACATGTTTTAAAACCAGGCCCCACTGTCCAAAAAGGGGAAACTGGGCATTTGCCCGGGGGGCCGCTGGGACCGGGGGGCCCGGGCCGGGCCGGAGCCCCCCCAAGGGGGCCGGGGTTTTTGCCGTGGAAAGCACTGGGCCGCAATGGCTTCCTTTTGCGACCGGACCCCTTGGCAAAGGGGCCCGACAGGCCCCCTCCCCCACACCCACAAGCAAAATTCCGGGTTTACCGAAACCCCGCCAGCAGCCCAAACCCGGCCCGGCCCGGGCCCGCACCGCGGGGGCAAGCAGTGGCCGAGGCAAACGACCGGGGTCTTTTTCCTTTATCCCGTCCCGTTCAGGCTCCCCAGAGGGGGTGGGTGGGTGCAGGTTGCCCATGGATGAAAAGTCAACCCCGGGCCCCCCCGAGCCCCCTACCGGGGGCTCTCTGCCGTCGCCTCCACCCGGGCCCAAAGAGGAAGGGGAAGCAAAAAAACAGAGGGCTTTCCCGGGGGAAATTTTGGTTTTTATTTTTTTTTTTAAACTACAAGCCCCTTGGGGCCCGCATAACCTTTTAAAAAAGCAACATACAAAACCCTGGCCTGGCTTATATACTTCCCCCCAAAAACCCATTTTCTCCCGCCGATTTTATAACCCGGGCCCCAAAACTGCCCTTCCTGGTTATATACGCCCTGCCTGGCTTATAAACTTCCCCCATAAATGCCCTGCCGGTTATATACTGCCCCATTTTCTTTTCCACCCGCCTGGGTTAAAATACTGTTCCCCTATTTTCCCTGCCGGGGGATATACCTTGACCCCATACGGGCCCTGCCTGGCTATATACTGCCCCCTGGGAATCCTATATACTGCCCCATACTGCCCTCCTTGGGATATAAATGCCCTGCCCTTTCCTACCTATAAAAAAACTGCCCTGCCTGCATAAACCCATATACTGCCCCATACTGCCCCCTGCATCCTATAAAAATGCCCTGCCCGCCTACCCAATACTGCCCCTACCTACCTATATAAAATAAGCCCTGCCTGCCTACCAAAACCCGCCCTCCTACCTATATATCATCCCGCCTGCCCCCTATAATGGGCCCTTTCCTGCCTATATACTGCCATGGCCCTTTCCTATAAGTGGCCCCCGTCTGCCCATACAAATGGCCCGCCTACTTATATACTGGGCCCCGCCCACCTATATACTGCCCTGCCTGCCTATATACTGGCCCTTCTGCCTAAAGGGCCCCGCCCCTTTTAAAAACTGGGCCCCCCTCCCACATAGTGCCCTCCTGCCCTTTTTTCTGGTCCTGCCTGGCTATATACGGCCCTGCTTGCCCCACATAATGGGCCCGCCTTTCTACTTACTGGCCCCAAACCTTTGGGTACATAGTGGCCCTGCCTGCCTTTTTTCCCGGTTTTTTTGCCCTTTTCTATAAACGGGCCCTACTTGCCTACATAATGGCCCCTTTCCTGGCTTTCATAAATGGCCCCAAAATTCTAATTAAATGCCCCTGGCCCTACCTTCAATTACCGGCCCTACCTGGGCTAATTATGAGGGGACCCTAGCTAACTGCTTTAAATTTCAAGGGGGCAGCCCCAGCCCACCTGGCTAGTTTCTTGGGGGAGCCCCCCGCTAAAACCGGGGTATTTAATGGGGCAGCCCCCCGGGTAAACCTGGCTATTACTGGGGGGGACCCCAGCTACCTGGCTATTACCCGGGGCAGCCCCTTTCCGGCTATTACTGGGGGGGAAACCCAGCTTTCCCGGGGAAATTACTGGGGGGGAGGCCCCCTTCTACCAACCAAATTAAAAGGGAAGGGGCCCTTTTACCTACCTAATGGGCACCTATTTTTCATGCCACCTTTTCTGACATTTTTTTTAATTTTTTTAATTTTTTGGGGCTAACATAAACCCGCTTTTGGGAAAATTTATAGAAAAATGCTGGGAAAAAGAAGAGTCAAGATTAAATTTGTTGTAAAATTCTACAAGGGGCAGTAATGACCACTCCCAAAAAGGGACAGGCAATTTTGTACGGACAGGGGAAAAGGGAAATGGAAAAAAGGGAAAAACTCTCAGGGGAAAACATCATTTAGTTTGGGCCAAAGGAAAGAAAAAAGGGGAAAGAACCCAAAATCCCACAGAGATAAAGCCCTGTGAGTCCCTCTGTAAGGTTTATTTTTCTTCTATGTCGAAAACAGTGCTGAAATTTATGTGATGGTGACCTGACCCACTGGGGAAGTGATTTTGGGGGGTTGTAAGGGTTTGGTTTGGTGTTGAAGTTTAAGTCATTTTTGGGGGTTTTCCCAAATGTTACTTTCTTTCTTTTTGGGGTTTCGGCCCGCCTACAACAGGGGCGTTTTTGGTGCCCTTTTTTTGGGTGCGTTTTTTTTTGTGCAAAAATGTTTTTAAACAACTGCCTGCCTTTCTGCACAAAAACGCACCAAAAAAAACCCTCAAAATGCAACCAAAAAAGCTCCGTGGAAAACACTTTTTTTTGTGTAATTTATTTTTGGAAAATGGGGAGGGGCAGAACAAGGGGCATTTTTTTAAGCGATTTTTGTATGTTTTTTCTGCTGGGGGCCCTTTTTGCCAGGGGCTGATTTTTAAACCCCCCCCGTCCCCCGGGCCCCGGGCAAGGGTCCATGATAGCATTTGGGGGGTTTTTTGTAGGGTTCCTTTTTTCAACAAAAACAAGTTTTTCAAATTTGGAAAACGCCCTAAAAAGAAATACTTTTTTTGGAAAACCTTCGGTTAAATTTAAATGCCGGTTTTAAAAAGCAATGCTCCACTGTATTTTGGAAGGGAAATATTAAAAAGCACTTTTAGATGAAAAATTGGGAAATTTTATTTTCTAAAATGAAGGAAATTTAAAAATTACAAACAAAACTGATTAGGAAAAAAATTTTTCTTTGGGAAAGGGCCAACGGGAAGCATGAATTTGCTAAAAAACCCCGCCAGGGAAAAATAAAATTTTAAAGTAGCCCCCCCGGGTTTTTCACCTAAGCCAGCCGCAAAGCTGGATGGACCCGCGCGGCGGGGGCTACCGGGTCGTTACCCCTGACGTAAATGCTTCGATGGCGGCCGGGGTACAGCGTGGTACAAAGACGTAATCCAGAGCCCGTAGTCGGGGACGGGCAAAGGCAGGGCAGGCAGCAGGGGTTTCGTAGTCAAAAAACGGGCAGAGGTCGGGGGCAGGGGAAAAACAGCAAGGTCGAAACGTAAGCAAGGGGACGGGTACAGGGGTAATCAAACTGAACCCCAAATACTCTCTAAAATAAAACCAAAAACACACCCAACAACGGCAGGAAAGTGCTGGGGGGGATACCTTAAAAGAACCACGCCCGAAATAACCAATTATGGGGAAAGCTGGCCCCTTTAAAATTTTAGAGAACCAAAAACCCAGGCCGGGACGGCGTTCACAGGACGCGAGGGGAAGGACGCGGGGGCGGGGCCGGGGACAGCAAGGGAGGGTCGGGGGGCAGCCGCAGCCGCCGTCCCGGACCCCTGCGAGCAGGTGACGGTCGCGGGGGGCGCGGACCCCCGCGACCCCCTGACAATACCCCCCCCCTTAGGCCCCCCCCTTTTTTTGAAACCTAGAAGGGGGTCGGGCGACAAGGGGCCCCCGGGTTCCCACACCGCCCTGGGCCCAACCCCTTCCATAAATAAAGAAAGAACCCGCTTCCCCCCCCTGCTTCTTTTCCACAACTCCTTGACCTCAAAATGTATCAGATTTGGGCCCGGAGAAGGTGAGACACCCCCCGGAGAAGCATTCAGTACCACGGCTTGGGGAAGAGACATGGAAGGCGTTCGGATCGCAGGGTAGGAGGCAAGCAGCTTGTGGGACACCGGTTTTAAGTCTTGTAGTACCTCAAACGGGCCCACGTTTTTGGGGGCCAACTTGAAACTGGGGCACCCTAAAACGAATATATTTGGGGGAAAACCCAAACCCCTATCGCCCGGCTCAAATAGGGGCGGGGCCTAGGGACTGTCAGCCGGGCTTGATGCAGCAGAAGCCCTAGGGGGGCCCGCCGGAGCTGCCAAGAGCCTTGATTCCCTTATTTGGGGCACCACACCGGGACATAACAGGTGGCCAGGGGGAAGGGCGGGCGGGGAGAAACCCCAAACACGAAAAAAAAAGGGGGAGGCCCCCAGGGGATCCCGAATCAAAGTTTTTATAAGAAAACTCGCCCGGGGAAAAAAACAGACCATTATCTTGAGGGGCAACACAAAATGCCTCGGGTAGGTGCCCAACCCCTTTTTACCCCCAACCGCCCATTAGTCGAGGGTGGTATCGAAGAGAAGTCTACTGACCTGCAATTAAACCCCAACAAAGCCCGCCAAAATTTTAGCAATAAACTGGACCCCCTGTCAGGACAATTTTAAAAGGGGGAGACCGTGCAAGGGAAAACGTGACTGAAAAAAATGTTGGGCCAGCTGGGGAAAGGGGGTAACCCAGGCAAGGGGAAAAAGTGGGCCATTTTGGAATAACGTCGTCACAACCCAAACCCTTTTCCAGATGAGGGGGGAAGATCAAAAGAATTCCATGGCTACATGGGTCCAGGGTTTTTTCCGGCACGGGAGAGGCTGAAAAAGGGCCCGGGGGTTTAGGCGGGGAACCTTTTTAGGGGCACAGGATTGCACTAAACAAAGTCCCTGACATCTTACAAGGGAGGCCACCAGAAAAACCCGGGACCAATTAAAAGCGACCTATGGACCCCGGGTGCCCAGCCTACGAGAAGAGTGCCCCCACTTCAGGATTCTGGGGCGCAAGGCAGGGCCACATACTCTTCCCGGGGGTAGGGTTTTGGGGAGGTCCACGGGGGGCCCGACGAGCACTCGGGGGGACAATGTGCGGGAGAGAGGCTCAAGACCCAACGTATCCAAAACGAGATAGAGCATCAGCTCTGACGTTTTTCTCGGCCCGGGCCGAAAAGTAGGGGGAATCAAAATGCAAAGATAGTGACCCCCACGTTTGCCGGGGTTCGGAGCGTTAGCCACTGAAGATACAGGATTTTCTTGTTTTTTGAAAATGTCAATAGGGGGTGAGCCCCTCCAGCAGATGACCCATTTTTCAAGCCAGCTTTATGGCCAGAAATTCACGATCACCTAGGTATGTTTTCCCGGCAGGAGAGAATTCTTGGGAAAAAACCACGTTTTAGTTTCCAGGGGAGGATCTCTGCAGGAGGACAGCACCGGGTGCCGACGAAGGCATCTACTTCCAAATAAACGGAACGTTGGGGTCGGGCGAGACGGACGGACCGAGCAAATGAGCTTTGAGACTTTAAGGCTTTTTTTGGGGCCTCTGGGGGCCAGGATTTGGGATTGCATTCTTCCTAGTTGGGGGCCACCAAGGAGCCACAAGGTAAGAATGGGGGAAAATTTTTTATAATAAATTTGGGAAAAACCCAAAAAACGTTAATGCCCGAAGGCCCATCGGTTTGGCCACGCAAAACCCGGGAGGGGTTTTTTAAGGATCCATCCGAGACCCTGATCTGAGACGATGAACCCTAAGAAGGGTAAGCTGGCACTTCAAAAGGCACCTTTGGGGTTTGCAAAGGCTGATGAACGGGTCACTGAGGCCTGGCACAGGGCGTTAGTCCGAATCTAGAAATAAATATCGTCCAAATAGACAAACCACAGACATAAGTAGGGCCCAAAGATCTCTTACAAATTTTGAAATACTGCCGGGGTTGCAGAACCCCAAAAGGGATAACCAAAAAATCGAAATGCCCTCCCGCGTATTAAATCTTTTTCCCTTCATCGCCTTCCCTAATTCGGGTTAAATTGTAGGCCCAGTAGATCCAGTTTTGGGAAAAAATTTTCGCCCCACCAGGCGGGAAAGAGTTCAGGATCAAGGGCAAAGGGTAGTGTTTTTTATGGTAATTTTTTTTAAGCCCCGATAGTCGATGGGAGGGCCGGAGAGACCCTCTTTTTTCTCCTGAAAGAAAAGCCGCCCCTGCCGGAGACGAGGGCTTTCGATAAAACCTTTGCGGGGGTTCCCTTGTGTAACCCAAAATCGCCTTTTGTCCCCGTACGGATAGAGGTAAACCCGGCCTCTGGGAGGAGTACAGCCGGTTGCAGTCAATGGGACATCCCTGGGGCCCGGGGGGAGGAAGCCCTTTTAGCCCCGCTCTCCAAAAGGATCACAAAGTCCCAGTATGGGGGTATAGACCGGGGGGGCTTGGGGAACTTCAGGGGGACGACCAGAGACGAGTTGCGGTTTAACAGGGCAACTGACACTGCAGAACCCCAACACTGCTTCACCTTTTTCCAACCAAAGGGCGGGGGAGGGCCCCCACCATGGGAGGGCCCCGAAGAATTTCCCAGGAGGATCGAGGCAGGACAAGAAGTTGCAACTTTTCCTTTTTGGGAAGGGGCCCCCAAACGCAAGCAGAGGGGGGCAGACAGAAGCGGGTAAAAGGGCCCTTTAAAGGGATTCGCCCACGACCAGGAACGAAATAGTTTTTTGCAACGGAATCCAGGAGACGAAACCGGGCACAATTTTGGGGGTTATGAATTTTTCCTGCCATCCTGATCAATGAAGGCGGTGGCCCGAAAGGTCGTCCGGGGATGCACCAAATAACGGGCAGGTCAGACGGGGAGAGGCCGTTCTGACACCCAGGTCGCCTCTCCTCAGTCCCAGGGTGGAAGTTTCCCGGGCGACCGACAGTCCCCCCCAAAGAAAGCCAAACCACCACAATGAAGCACAGCTACTTCCCGACACGCGAAAGTTCCTCCTGGGAAGGTGGGCTCTCTCGACCTCTAGGGTTTCCCCTTAGAGACCTCGGAGGGGAAGAGGTGACCCCCTGGAACGGGGGCAAAAGGGGGAAACGGGGTGGACGGAAGGCCGTTGAAAGGGGAGCTCTTTTGGGCCTTTTGGCGAAGCGAATACCACTCGGGGGGGGCTAAATGATTTGGTCATCCAAAGAAAATGGTAGATCCCAGCGGCGAGCTATCCTTTTTCGCCCCGAGAGGCCTTGCCAAAAAGTCGCCACCAAAAGCTTCATTTTCCAGTCCCCCGAAGCGAGAGTGCGAAAAGCACCGAATACTGACCGACTGCGCTGCGGCGCCGAAGAATACGGCCTGTTTCCTCAAGACTGTGCGGAACCCCCGGGGGAAGGTTTTTAGGTCCCACGTCAGAGGACCCCTCCCTCCCCCTATGGCGTACCCAAGCCAAGGCTTCTCCAACAAGAGGGTTATTATAAAGGCCACCTTTTTTTGGGCCTCAACTCGGTAGGGAAAGCCCCACTTCTTGGGATCCCATCGTAGCAAAGGGAAGCGGCAGATCAGAGAGGGTCCCGAAACCGGGGCAGGGAAGCAAGGATGCCGGGTAAGGATCAGGGGCAGAGGCGGAGCCCGGGGGAGGGAGACGGGTCACAAGGTTCTCATCATGCCGCAAACTGGGCATGCGTTACTCTGCTGGGCGACAGCTGTAGGACATCCATGGGAGATCAGGCAGAGGTACCCAGCGGAATCCATGGCCATCTGTTACTTAAACGAAGATGGATTCGCTGGGCCAACGCAGAGCGATGATAGCTAAGCCACGGCAGAGAACGGAATCTTTTAAGTAGCTCCCAGTTTTCACCAGATCCCGCCGCAAAGCGGATGGACTTGCTGTCGGGGAGGCTACATCTTACCCCTGACGTGACTTGCTTGCGATGGGCGGCCGGCGGTACAGCATGGGTACAAAGACATAATCCAGAGATGTAGTCGGGGACAGGCACATAGTCGTAGTCAGAGACGGGCAACGGTCGGCAGGCGGGCAAACAGGCAATCGAGAAACGTAAGCAAGCGACTGGTTACAGCGGAAATAATCAAGACTGAACTCCAATACCTCTCTAAACCGACCGCAAAACACACCAACAGAACCAGAGTGCTGGGGCGGATGACCTAGAATTGAACCATCGCCCGATAATAATCCAATTATCGGGATGCTGCCCATGTAAATTCAGGAAGTCGCGCGCGCACAACTAAAGCAGCGGCCACGCGCACGGCGCCGTGACGGCGTTCACAGGTAGCGCGACGGGTAAGGACACGGCACCGGGCCGGACAGCAGAGGAGGTCCCGCTGCATCCTCAGCGCCGCCCCGGACTCCCTGCAGCAGGTGACGGCGCAGAGGGGGCCGGAGCCAGCACCCCCGTGAAAAATTCCTATTCTCCATTACATTATTGTTTATTCACAGAATCCAGATTCCAAAAAAAAATTTTTTTTTGTCCTAAAGGTCTTTCTCAGCCAGTCTATAAAGAAGTTATCAGTGTATATTATATTGTAGATATTAAAAAAATATCAAGACAATACTATAAAATGTTTATGGAACAAAGGTTATATAAAAGTGGATCCTTTGTGCCTCTATTTAATGTATTAGTTAGTCTATACCACACATATATATATATAATATATATATATATATATTTATATATAAATATACTATTATATATAAAGTAGGCACATACTTATGATAGTACGAGCATGAAAAAAGCTGTATGTATACCTTTGTTAGTAAGTGTTTAAAAAAAATGGCCGCCTGTAGTAGTTTGTATACGAATGTTTGTGTAATCCAGCGGATGGCGCCTAGTCAAGAAGTTACACCCTGGGTTCAGACATCCTAAGCTGTGAGGAGTGTCCATAGATAAGTACGGCCAATAACCTCGCAGCAGCTACATTGAGGCCATTCTGTCTTCTACTCATTTGCAAAGGTATACAAACCACATTTTGGTGATAAAATCAGGAAAGCACTTTCATAGCAGCAAGGCATGTTGTTGATGTGTTTTCTCGTGCCACCCTTGTTATTGTTTATAGAAATTTATTGAACCCCACAAGGACAGGATAGCCCCTTTGAGCTACTTTCTATTCAGATGTCCCTTGCAACGTGGCATTGCTTAGATTCTGATTTATTTAACCGAAAACTGAACGTGTGAAGCTTCTAACTGCGGACGCAGATAAGAAAAAGTCTGCCACGCTCTTCCTGAATATCTGGCCGGGAATAAAGTTTCATACTTTGGGCTTGTCCGACAGATGTTTGTCTAGTGGGAGCTGTACTATGTTTCATTCGGTAATTGTTAGGATCACAAGCTGACAGACAATGATCGCCCCATCTAAGTGAACCTATACCTTCAAATTAACTCCTTGTTGTTATTTTTTCTGTTTTATTGAGTATTGAATGTTTTTGAGAACTTGATTGAAAGCAAGCTGGGAAAGCACGAGTGTTAAAGTCAGCTAGGAAATCACCGGACGAAAGCGCCTAGAGCGCTCAGTGATTTATGAGAAAGCTCCCGCTGGAAGATAACACGAACTCACACTGTCTTCTCCTCGCGAGTAAGACTGTCAGCCGGCTTGGGGAAAAAAAAAAGCATCTTGTGAAAATGAGAATTCCTTGTATGGTGGAATCATGAATTCAAGCTTTACCTTGTAAAGAGGAAAAGCTGAGCACAGCTGCATGAAATCCGGTTTCCTATCAGCGTTCGATACGATTTCTGTCCGAGTTTTGTCCATGTTGTGGTGTCCTGAAGAAATGTAAACATGTGGATTGTAGAAACAAAGATAACAAATAAGTTTTGGTATGTATTATGTACAGTCGCATCTGCTGGTTTTTTTGAGTGGTAAGGAAGTTAAGAAATTCGCATTGTTGATAGGAAGCGAAGTTAAGTGAAGTAGTACTTGAAGAATTTGCGAAGTAGCTGAAGTGTGATTTATGACCTCAGAAAGCATTTGAAATAAAGGATGGAAGTATCTGAGGGATAATACAGAAAGAAGGTAGATTGAAGGATTTTGAAATGTTTGTTGATAGCTGAATCCTGTACAGTGTAACTAGATGATATCATAGAGAAAGTGGGGCCTGGGGGTGCAGCCTGCATGTGTATCTAACCGCCCAGGAGAAGTTCTGAAACAAAGAAAGTGTGATACTGTGCCGACGCCCTGTAATGGCGTGGGACGTTGTCTTGGGTTGAGAGCAAAGTCGAGGTAGACAAAACTGCTGCAACATAGAACCACGCCCCAAAACAGCCCACCTTGACACAATCCACCCTGCCCCCTGTAACCACACCTACAGCTCCAGCCCCTGCCCATTACACCCGACTACCGACCTTTATGCCACTTCTGCCCGCCCCTCCATGTCACTTTCCTACTCCACCCCGCCTGACAGGCTCTCAATCAAGAGGTCACATCCTCTTCCTTCTGGATTAAGGCCCTCCCCTTCCTGGGTACCCACTTTCACTTCCGGGATCAAATGTGGAACATAGTATTGATGTCCAATGAGAATGCAATACTGGAGATATATGGCGAGCCAGCCCAGCCAGCCCTACAGGGGAGACCGCATGGTACTGGGAGAGAAGATACAGTGGGACAGGCTCTAACAGCGTGAGGGATGACAAGTGGAGGAGGAGAATAAGACGGAAGAGCTCATGGACAGTCAGGGCAATAGACGACTTGCTGCTGCGGGGGCACAACCACGACCCACTGCATAGCACACCCCGGGAAAGACACTGAGAGCATCAGCTGACCAGTGGAGAGGGCTCAGGAATATGACTACGGAAGACCCCCAAGCTTACATTCTCACTGCAAGAAGGGGGGGTACGAAAGGCCCGAACATGTTATGTTACTTTCCCACCGATCAAGCGGCTGTCTAAACGGTGAATTGCCGGACCCAGAGAAACAACCGATGCCCTACTTACAGGAAGATAGCGCAGATAATTCAAGAACTACACAGCTACTTTTTAAACAAAGATTTATGTCCTTGTTCAGAGGTTAAAGCAGGATTCAGAACAGCCCATTGTGCCAAATCCCTCATCAAGCCATCAGATAAGGATATATCACTGCTGCCCCCTCCAGAGTGGAATTTTGTGAACAGCTAAAACAATGGGCTAAAGACAGCCTTTCAGATCAGGCATTGACACTGACTGAATTCACTCAGGATAAAGGGGAAACAGTCGGGAGGAAATATCAATGCACGGATGCTCTCTTGATTCAGATTTTCTTCCTTTTGAAAGCACATGCTCCGATTCGACCAGTGCCTTTGTGAATGGGCCTGCTGGACCCATCAAGAAGCAGAGTGAAGTTGGTCGCCTGAGTACAATACTCACCAACAATGTGGGTGCATCTAGTATACACAAGGCATCGAGAGCAATCTGCCTAGCAGTATATGTGGGATGAAAGCCGGCTCCTGGATGGTGGCCGCACAGTATGAAGACCTGCTGGAAGCCTACAAGCCAAGACCACCGCTTACTTGCTTGAACTGCAACATAGCAGGACAAGATGGCCCCCCCGTAGCAAAACGAAAGTAGGAGAACACCACAGACTAGTACGCGGACCCTGCTCCTGATTCTGTCCGTATTCCTGACGCCAGCTTCCAAGGACAGGGAGATCCACTTTTGTCAAATTCTGGTATGGGCATGAAGACAACTCCCTACCACCATTGATGAAGATCTTGGAGTCCTTAAGAGCTCTGGAGAGAAAGCTATAGCCAGTGGCCTGCACTAGCTGATGCCGGACAAACCAAAGACCTTCAGCGCTGTGTAATCGAAAGCGACGGACATGCCCTGGGGAGTTCTAGCACAGGCCCATGAGGCCGAAACAGACCACTGGATACTACTCTGCAAGGATGGACCCACCTGGACAAGGGAGACCTTCCAAGGGTACAGCTGTACTGCAACCAAGTGCTGCTGAACAAGACATCGTATAGCGTCTTCAGCACCCCCTCATCGCTTCTGGCTCCATGTGACACCTCCGCCATTCTCAACCACGCTTTCTCTCGTCATCATCTCTGGCTTTCAATGTTCTCTCCCCTCCTGGATAACGTCACTCTGCTGCCTGTTGTGTTCTCCATCCACCACCTAACTTCCCCTTCCTCAAGGGGAATGAGATGAAGAGGAATCGAAGATCCGGTGCACATGAAGAAACCAATGATTGCGTTGAAGTCGTGAAGATGGAGACTTTCATTTGAACCACGGATATGGTTCTTTTGTTGATGACCCAGAATTGCAGACAGTGTCAGGACGATTTCACATGGGATATGCCGTGAGCACATCACACGCAGTGTTTGGAGCATGAACTGCCATTGCATAAGTCATCCAAGAAACGGCAGCATACGTTTGGCAGAGGGCAAAATGGCCAACATAAGTACGGACTCAATATGCTTTCGAGTCGCCAGACTTTGCGACCTATTTGAAGCAGCAGGATTATTCTCACCTGCGGTACCCATGAAAACATGGACAAGCCATTCAGGTCCTGCATGATTGCACTGCTGCTGCACGACATGGGCATACTAAAATCAAAGACACAATGGGAAGCTGGATACAGAAAACAAAAAACACTGGCTGACCTAAGCAGCCACACAGGCCATAGAGGGGAGAAAGGGTAAGCAATTCAGCTGTCAGTGGTGCAGGAGGAGAACTTAACATCCAACCTGCAAGGAGACTGCTGCGCAAGAAGTCAGGAACAACGCCGACTGAAGAAAAGAAAGCTGGAAAAAGAAAAGGAGCCATAGAAGAATGAAGAAGATGAGCTATAGGGAGTAGGGAGGCGACTCTGTTGCCATGGGGCGCTATAACCCGCCTGTAGGCAATGGGACATGGAAAGGAACTCGAAAGAGCACAGACGCAAAAGTGGCGAGAGAAACAGTCATGCCCTGGAAGACAGCCTGCCATAGCTTGTTAGAGTCACCAGCACCCAGGAATAGTTACTCTCTTGCCCTATTAGATCTGTTAGTCAGTGCCCCCAATCTAGGTGCATATTTCCCTCAGCATGTTAGCTAACAAACGATGCTATACCTCTTATGAACTGCAAGTGGTTAAAGAGTTGTTAATGTAGTTTAGAGTTTTCCATTCCAGATCCAGACGTTGCTGCTCATAACTACATCCCGGGAGACTGGGTCTACTTGAGAAAGTTGTGTGTGTAAAACCCAGAACCAAGGTTTGAGGCCAATACCAAGTTCTGCTGACCCACGATCACATCTGTCAAGGTGGCAGGAAAGGCCCAACTGTCCACCATTCACACTGCAAATCGGCTCCAGCCCCCGAGAAGAGGCAGATGCTGCTTTTACTGATGTTAAATATTTATGTTGCTTTAACTCTTGCCAGACCCATGCATATATTTGTTTGTGACGGAGGATACGGGAGAACCTCCTGCTATTACTGGAGTGCTGGGGTTGAACACAGGAAAGACTGGGCGTATAGAATCACAGACGCCTTAAAGAGTAAAGACAAACGTAGGAAACCCTACTGCACGAGGATGAGTTGACAAAGACTGAACCTGTCGAGAATAGGAGTAACAGAGAAACATGCCCCTAACGCTAGCTATTGAAACCCTCCGAGACTGGAGAGGCAATATATGATCATGGAGCCTATATAGTGAGTGAGGGTCCAGGAAGATAGTGACGACAATCAGACCCAGGATGAAAGAGAACCTCCACAAAAGGGCACTTTGACCACCATGTGTATATGAGCTTTATGAGCCTAAGGGACCCTGATGATTTAAGCAAGGAACCAGGTCCGCGGGTTTTTAATCCGCTACTCAATTCCACTGTCCACACCACACAGGCGAAAGTACACCTGTCTGTACTTTATCCCAATAATACAGGCCGAATGGGAAGAGGTCACTGTTGCCATTAGTAACTAGATGAGCCCTCTGAAAATTAAAGCGTAACTCAGCATAGATCACCCCTGGGATAGGGAGCAAGTGTCACTTCAGGTTTAAGGGTTGGCAGGGAATGCTTCCAGAAGGTATTGCCATATTGATTGTGTTCTAATTCTTGCCTAATTGTCTGTTGTGTTGCTCCCCGTGCTTAGGAAACGATTTGTAAAGCTGTGGACCACTACTCCCATCATGATAACAGTTGTCTCCACGCCCTGGCCTCTATGATGACAGCGACACTACCACAGCCTTTCACTTGTCCCAAGCTGACACCTAATGATGATGGGATCACAATAATTATGTAACCAACTCTATGCCATGATACCACTTAAGGAAACCCACACGATCCACCTCCTGGCTACTATTGAACAGGCAAATTCCTCAAACAAGTGCAGACTTCAAATTCAGTGCAAAAACTTTATTCCACGTCAGTGTAAAATCCAACATTTACGGACAATTATAATACTGTTTAGTAAGATAGAAAAAGTAAAGTGGGATAACTTATGTTAGAAGTTCATTTCAGCGTAGCAGCTTCCAATACATCGGATTCCTAAACAGAAGCCAGAGACACCAAATCCTTAGAGTGAGCTGCACATACATGTCGGAGCGACGTTTCGGGAGGAACACACCCCTTTGTCAAGCAAACAAAGGGGGCTGTGTCCGCCGAAACGTCGCTCGTAATATGTGGCAGCTCACTCTAGAGTTCGGCGTCTCTGGGCTTTCCTGTTTAGGAAATCAGATGTATTGAGAGCTGCTACGCAGAAAATAACTTGAACATAATATACCACTTTTACTTATTCTATCTTCTAACTTTTATAATTGTACGTAATGTTGATTTTACACTGACTGGATAAAGTTTTTGCACTGAACTTGAGTCCTACCACTTGTTTGAGATTTACCCTATGGAGATGTGGACATTAAACACTATTCATGAGAGACCATTGACCCTCAGAAGTGCTCCAGAAGTCATCTACTCCCCTCTGCAACCGCACGTCTCATCAAGAAGACAAGAATAGAGAAAAGGATGGGAAGAATAAAAATGAAACAAAGCTAAAGGGGGGACTTTTGGGAGGGGAAAAAAGGTTATATAATGTGGACCCTTTTGTGTCTCTTTTTAAATGTATATTATATTCCCACATATCATATTATTAATAATATATATAATATAAATTACAATACTAAAATACACTTTTAAAAAATTATAACCTTTGAAATTAATTTTTAACAAAATGGGCCCCAATTTTATAGATTTTTTTTAACCAAAGGGGCCCTACAAAAAATTTCCCCTTTTCGACACCAAGCTTGAAAGGGGCCCAAGATGGACGTGCCCAAATAGACCCCAAGCCACACATGTGACCTTTTATCTACTCATTTGCAAAAGGAAAAAAAAACCACCATTTTTAAAAAAATCAAAACACTTTCATAGCAAAAGGGCATTTTGATTGTTTCTCGGTGAAAACCCTTTGTTTTTTTTAAGAAAATTTTTGAACCCCCACAAGGACGGAAACCCCCTTTGAGCTCTTTCATTTCAAAATTTTATCCATTTACACCAGCAATCTTTAATCATGTTAAAATTATATTTAAATAACAAGACATAAATCCATATCTACTCATATATCCCTTTGTTATTGATAACTCATTTCTCTAGACTGAGTCATCCCTGTCTAAATAATCAAGATCCTATTCAATAAACCGAATTTTAAAGCTCCTAATAGCACGGATTTTATTAAACATTAATACTATCTTTTAAAACATATGTTTTACAAGTGGTTCCAAAGAAAACAAAAAAAAAGAAATAAGGGATAAAAAAAATTACAAAGGTTATAGGGAAACCAGCACCATCCAGTTTGAAGTAAATCACAACATTTTTTAAAAATTTGAAAAAAAAAAAACTTTACACAGGCAGTGTACAGCAGAGACAGCAAGTGAATGCCCAGTAGACAACACGGGTAAAAAAATGACGTTAACGCGTTTCGGGCATATGTTTGACCCTTTCTCATGCAAGGAAACCATGCTTTCCAATTAATACACCTATAAATGAATATTCAAGAGAATTATCAAACATAAGCATACATGTGCTACTCACTGATCAGAGCAAATTAGATTCCGCCATACCAGCCGGCGTTCCGGAACCGGAAAGACGATATCGGGCATCGCAAAAAACCCGCAAACACTATGGGAAGGGAAAAATTCTGCGCACCGCATTTTTTTAAAAAGACTATAGACACGAACGGAGTAAACAAAAAAAAGTAAACTTTTTTAAGGCAATGGGGAAAAAAGTACTATTAGGCACAACAAGGCCTCTCCAAATATATAAAAACAACATAGTTTGACTATCAAAAAACACGTAAAATTATTTATAATTAAATAAATATAGATGGGAAAAACTAACTTTCTACTACCATGCAATTAATAGAACATAGTATTCACTTTAC
>JAODAL010053024.1:0-25577 GCA_025379985.1 Phyllomedusa bahiana
TTTTGGAAAAGTGGATGAAATATATGATACTAGGCAAATAATGCAGCTCATGTATTCGCACTGTGTGCTCCCACAGAAGGATCCAGTAGAAGAAATCCAGAAGAGAGATGTCCCCGTCCTCTGTATTCCCAGGACTGTCCAGAGGGAAATGTCCCAGAGAATCATCAGGTAGAGGGAGCTGAAGTCTCCTCTAAATATGACCAGAATGGAACAACCTGCACTTATTTCACTGGTTTTGTCTCTTTAGGGGGAAAATCTGATTGATATTAAGGTTGAGGATGAAGCAGAAGAGATGGATGTCCCAGGGAATCCTCAGGTAGATGAGCCCTATACACAATCTGTATACGGGGTGTGGACCTCCTGCAGTCACAGATGGGCTCATAGATATTTGGGGGTCTCTTATGTTGATCTCTCTGCTGTACTGAATTGTTCCATATGTCACATCAGGGTGAAGATCTGACTGATACTAAAGTGGAGGCTGAAGAAGAGAAGATGAGGAGCGATGAGCCGAGGATAAGTGACATGAAGGAGGAGATCCCAGAAGATGTGACCACAGGTGAGTAGTAATGAATTCAGAGGTTTCTTCAGGGATCCTGTGTTATACCTGGTGTGGGGCTTGAGGAGGTGACTTCTCTCCAAGGTGTTCTATGGGTCCTGCCGTACATGAGGCTTAGGATCAGGTTTTGGGGATCACCTGCTGTGATGAACATCTGCACTGACAGCCGGGATCTGAGGACACCTAGTAGATCCGCTTTAGCCCAACGGTCAGGGGTCACATTATAGAGTTCTGGAGGCAAAAGGAAAGTCCATTTCATCCTTAAAGGAGTTGTCTCATTACGAGCTTTCAGCCTGTCAGTAAGCCTGGTAAGTTGAACTGAGGGGCGTGTTTCTTGGTCTGTCTCTTCTGCTCCCTCTCCCCCCTCCCATCAGCACACAGGCAGCTACTTAACTTCTATACAGGGGGGGGGGGGAGGAGGTTTGCTGCCAGAGTTCACCCTGTGTGTGCCTGCCTAGGTATGTTGCAGGAGAGGGCTGATCTATGAGTGTAGAGAGGTCTGTGAAGCTGCTGTGTATGCTAATAGCAGAGGGGATGCATGTGTTCCTATATCCCCTGCTTAGCTTACAAGTCTCCACATCTCCAGCAACAACAAGGGAAGTGTTACTATACTCAGGATGTCTCACTAATACAGGAGAGCATAAAGTATTCACATGCCTGATCTGTATAGTATTAGTATTCCAGTTCCAAAACATCATGATTATAGTAACACAGGGGGTCACTGCGTCACATCATCTGGTAGAGAGCAGGAGGAACGGGGACACACAGGGTTAATCCGGCAGAAGGACACAGTGCCGAGTCCCCCTCCCCCCTCCCTCTACTACGAAGCATTCTTGGGGAGGGGCTCCGCTCCGACCGTCTTCAAAGGTGATGAGTCTTCAGACCTGACAGCCGAAGAAAAGGATCAACAGGTGGGCTGCTATAGAGATTTGAGAGTGTTCCACTCTGCTAACGGGGCTAACTCAAAATCTGGGACATTTGAAATGAAATAATTGCAAAGCTGTTTTTTTTTTAAAAAATTTTTTTAATTTAAAACCCCCCAATTTTTGTAGCGAAAACCCCAAAAAGGTCAAAATTTGTGAAAGGTTAAATAGAGGCTGGGGAAGTGATTCCCCTTCTATATTTAAGACCTTATTGCGTTTTTTGGGGGCGGATTTGGGGATCTCTCTCAGGGGCCATTCTTTGGGGCCACCTTTCCTAGAAAAGTCTGAATTCTTAGTGAATTGGATAAAACAAGGCCCCTGGAAACCTTTATTACAGATTTGGGGGAAACCCGCTCTGTCATTCCACCACACCCTAAGATGCTCTACAACATGTTTCCAAACTCCTGTCCTAAAAGCCCAAACAGGCATGTTTTCAGGATCCCCAATAATCGTTACCATAATGAAATCCCCCTGTGAATGCTAAGAAAAGGGAAAACTGACCTTTGGGGGCCCCTGGGCGGGAGTTGAGAAACACGCCTAAAAAAGGAGACCTGGGGGGACTGCGCCGTTAGGCCGTACAACCCATTGTCCCTCCTTAGTCAGCTGGAATGTGCATTTGTCTCATGATACTGGTTAACATGATGAGATTTCAAACCAAATGATGCCCCTTTGTTTTAAAGTGCGCCCCATTGGTATTGAAGGGCCGATGTGTGGGCGGGGGACGACCTGATTTCAGAAAAGGGTTTTGTGCATTCAAATTTTACAAGTCCAGGTTTATGTGAAAAAGTGATGAGTGAGTGTAGAGCAGAACCCTGGACGTTCACTGATTTTTTCAGCGTTATCAAGGATTTAAAAGGGCGAGTCACACGGGCAGGTTTACTTAAGGATGAAAGAAATAGAAATAACCAGGTGAAGTCCCTCTTATCTCCAGCAGACGTTGTGTGCAGCACAGACAGCAGCGAGCGGGCGATGACACATAAGCCTGGAGGTTGTCATTGTATCGGGAGCCAACTGAACCCACACTGCGGGAGGGTCCTAAAACCAACCAACACCAAAGATGCCCCCAAACCCAAATTTGGGGGTTGTAATTTAAAGGGCAGGGTAGTACTTGGAAGTTTTGGGCCTGCTTTTTTCGACTAATGTCAACATTTTAGCCAGTTTGACTGTTACTTGTCCTTGGGGAAGATCCTACCTTCCCGGGGAGACACTTAGCTGTGTGGGTGTAGGGGACCCAAGGAGGGATTGGGTTTAAAACACTTCCACAGGGATGAGCAGCCTAGAAGGCCCAAAAAACCTTTCCCGGCCATAAAACTCCACCCCCATTGTTTTTCCAGAAAAGGTTGCAGGGGTTTATTCTTGATTTTTCACACCGACAAACCAACGTCCGTTCATTGCATAAACAGAAAATGTGACTCATAAGAAAACAAACCCCCCAAAAGCAGATGTTCAATTCGAATGCCCAAAGAAAACAAAGCTTTTTCTGCTGAGCAGCTTTTTTAATAGAATCGGGGTGATATCTGTCTGCCCCAGGGCACCATACACATGGGGTTTAGCAGAGGTGCAAAAATCCTCTTTTCCCTGTGCACCATACCAGTAGGGTTAGCAGAGGTTTATGAGTCTGTCTATTTTTTGGCTTCATACACATTTGATAGCAGGGGTTTCAGTGCATCCATCTGCCTGTGCCCCAAACAGGGGGTTAGCAAGGTTGAGTGACATCCGTCTGCCCCGGGGCCCCATACACTTTGGGGTTAGAAAAGGGTGCAGTACATCCATCTGCTCTGGTGCCCCCCTAAGCAGTAGGTCAGCGAGGTGCATGACATTGTCTACTGGGGGGCCCCAAACGAGGGTTAGCAAGGTGCAGAAACATCCATCTGCTCTGTCCCCTAAGCAGTAGGCTCAGCAGAGGTGCAGGACATTTCACTCCGGGCCCCATACACAGAAGGGGTTAGAAGGTGCAGGACACCATCTGCTCTGGGCCCCAAAAAGCAGTAGGCTCAGCAGGGTGCGTGACACTGTTTTCTCCGGGGCCCCATACCAAAAGGGTTAGCAGAGGTGCATGACATCCATCTCTCTGGGCCCCAAAAACCATGGCTCAGCGAGGTGCAGTGACACTGCACCCGGGCCCCAAAACCCCGGGGTTAGCAGAGGGAAAAGAAATCCACTGCCTGGTCCCCCAAAGCATAGATCCGAGGTCGGACATATTCACCCCGGGCCCCAACAAAAGGGGTTAGCAAGGTGCGTAACATCCATCTGCTCTGGCCCCCCATAACAGTAGGCTCAGCAGAGGGCGTGACTATTCTACTCCGGGGCCCCATACACAGAAGGGTGAGCAAAGGTGCAGTGACATCCATCTGCTCTGGTGCCCCATACACAGAAGGGTTAGCAAAGCATAGGTCAGCGAGGTCTGACATCGCTCTCCGGGGCCCCTACACGAAGGGTTAAGCGAGGCAGTGACATCCATCTGCTGGGCCCATAAGCAGTAGGCTCGCGAGGTGCAGTGCATCCTTGCTGGGGGCCCCATACACAAAAGGGGTTTTAGCGAGGGGCAGTAACACCATTGCTCTGGGCCCCAAAGCGTAGGCCAGCGATTTTGCAGTGACATTTTCTACCCCGGGGCCCCCATACACAAAAAGGGTTAGCAAAGGGGCAGGGGGCCCACCATCTGCTCTGGGCCCCAAAATCAGTAGGCTCAGCAGAGGTAGTAAATCTGTCTATTTTTCCGGGGCCCCTACACAGAAGGGTTAGAAGGGCAGTGACATCCGTCTGCTTTGGGCCCCCATACACTGAAAAGGTTTCTGTGCCAGCGTCCTAACACAGGTTACAGAGGTTTTCTCTGTCTGCTCAAGCCCATGTGCAGGACTTTTTTGTTGGTTTTTGGGATAAATCAGCCCTTACCTCAAAATAACTTGAGGGATATGTTTCAGACACCTATTCCCCTACATACCAAGCAAGCCACGCCCAAAGGGGACATAGGAGCTTTGTGACATAGGAAGCGGTCAAAGGGGTTCCTGCGGGACCCCATCTTGGGCTTTGTGACTGGAACAGTCAAAAGGGCCCTGCTGATCCATCATTGGCTTTGTTCAAAACTTACGAGAGTTTTATAACTACAAATATTATCTTTCTGCATAAAGGGACTGTTAAATGAAGACATTTTCTACATACTTTTGGTCAAAAATTTTTTACTTTAGTCTAGATAAGATACATGTTTCGGGGTCTCGGGTACACACATTTCTATGGAAACCCTACATCCCAAAAGGGGACGTTATTATCTGATTAGCTGACAGAGCAGAGGACGGGGAGTGGGGCCTCCGGGGACTGTCCTCTAACTAATTGGGTTTTAACAATGATGCGTAAAAAAAAAGGTCATGTGCTGTGAGACTGAAAAACATCTCTTTGTCTGTAATCTTTTGGTAAGAGAACACCCCCTGTCTGTCAAGGCGGTTTTGAATTTGATATATGCAATCATGTTTAGGACACCCACCCCTTTGGGAGACAGAGGCAAAACACTTAGTCGGGGAAAAAAAAATAATCATAAAAAATTTTTTATTTAACAGAACAATTCCAGAGATCTCAAAGGAAAACCCTCATTCCTCAAAATTATAAAAAGGAGATACATGCAGCCCTTCAGGGGGAAACCACCATATCCTGAATTTTTCAAACCAGGACGGACAGTAAAACCCTGTAAATTTCCCCCCAATCTGAGGATCCTTCCCTATCCACCACAGATGGTTACCACGAGTACAGATCTGTAATAAATCCCCCAAATAATGAGGTCCTCTCCTGCCCACAATTGTTACCACAATACAAGCCAAAAAAAGGGGGAAATAGGTTTTCCCTGTGGCAGTGTGGTAAATTGTTTACAAGAAGCTCAAACTTCTTACTACAGAAAAATTCACACAGGAAAAAGCCTTTTTCATGTTCAGAATGTGGGGAAATCTTTTTAAAAAGAAGGAAATCTTTTTCACATGGAAAAATTAAACAGGGGGAACCCTTTTTTTTGTTCAAAATTTGGGGAAATTTTTTTACCCCAAAAGAGATTGTTTTGACAAGAAGAATCCTTTTTCATGTGCAGAATGTGGGAAATCTTTTACACAGAAAGCAGATCTTGTTAGACATGAGAGAATTCACACAGGAGAGAAGCTTTTTACATGTTCAGAATGTGGGAAATCTTTTACAGAGAAAAAAGATCTTGTTAGACATGAGAGAATTCACACAGGAGAGAAGCTTTTTACTTTCAGAATGTGTGAAATACTTTAGACGGAAAAGCAGATCTTTTACAATGAGAGTATTCCACTGGTGAGAAAGCCCTTTTTCTGTGTAGAATGGGGAAATCTTTACACAGAAATCAATTGGGTTTCACACAAGAAATTCACCAGGGGAGAAGCCTTTTTCATGTTTAGAAAGTTTAAATCCTTTTAACTTAAAGCAGAACTTGTTACCTGGAAAAAATTTCACACTGGCGAGAGGCCTTTTTCATGTGCAAATGTGGGAAATCTTTTACAGAGAAAAAAGTCTTTTAAAAATGAGGAATTCCCCAGGAAGAAGCTTTTTACATTTCAAATGTGGGAAATCCTTGACGGGAAAACAATCTTGTTAAAAATAGAGTATTTACACGGGGAGAAGCCTTTTTCATGTGTAGAATGTGGGAAATCTTTTACACAGAAATCAGATCGTGTTACACACAAGATAATTCACACAGGGGAGAAGCCTTTTTCATGTTCAGAATGTTGTAAATCCTTTAGACTTAAAGCAGAACTTTTTACACATGAGAGAATTCACACTGGCAGAGGCCTTTTTTCAGTGCAAATGTGGGAAGTCCCTTTACAGTAAAAAAATTTGTTAACATGAGAGAATTCACACAGGGGGGAAGCTTTTACTGTTCAGAAATTTGGGGAAAACTTTTACAAAAAAAAAGAATTGTAGACATGAAGAATTCACACAGGAAAAGAACTTTTTTTCATGTCAGAATGTGGGAAACCTTTAGAAGAAAGGATCTTGTTCCATGAGAGTATTCACACGGGGAAGCTTTTTTTGTGTAGAATGTGGGAAATCTTTTTCACAAAATCAGATTGTTACACACAAAGAATTCACCGGGGAGAAGCCTTTTTCTGTTAGAAAGTTGTAAATCCTTTAGACTTAAGAGAAAAATTGTTACACATGAGGTATTCCACTGGGGGAGAGGCCTTTTTCATGTGCAGGTGTGGGGAACTTTTACAGAGAAAAAAGATCGTTAGACATGAAGAATTCACAAGGAAGAAGTTTTTACAGTTTTCAGAATGTGGGGGAAAACCCTTTTGAGGGGAAACAATCTTGTTTCAAAATGAGAGTATTCCACTGGTGAGAAGCCTTTTTTTGTGTAGAAGTGGGAAATCTTTTTCACAAATCAGATCGTGTTTTCACACAAGAAATTCACAAGGGGGGAAAACCTTTTTCATGTTCAGAATGTTGTAAATCCCTTTAGACTTAAAACAGAACTTTTACCTGAGAGAATTCCACTGGCGGAGAGGCCCTTTTTTATGTGAGAATGTGGGAAGTCGTTTTTAGAAAATCAAATCTTTTTGACATAGAGATTCACACAGGGGAGAAACTTTTACATGTTTCAGAATGTGGGGAAAACTTTACCAGAAATCAGATGTGTTACACACAAGAGAATTTACACAGGGGGGAAGCTTTTTTACAGTTAGAAAGTGGGAAAAACCTTTTGACAAAACAGTCTTGTTACACAGAGAGTTTCACACTGGGGGAGCCTTTTTTAGTGGGAGAATGTGGGAAACTTTTTCAAGAAAAAAAAATCTTGTTGACATAGAGAATTCATGCAGGGGAGAAGCTTTTTACTTTAAATGTGGGAAATCTTTTCAGAGAAATACACCTTGTTTTCATGAGAGAATTCACACAGGACAGAAACCTTTTTATGTGCAGAATGTGGAATGTTTTCAGATAAATCAAATCTTTTTAGACTAGAGAATCCACAAGGGGGGAAAACTTTTTCAGTTCAAATGTGGGGGAAACTTTTACAGAGAAAAAAAATCTTGTTAACATGAGAGAATTTTACCAGGGAAAAAGCTTTTTACATGTTTTAGAATTGGGAAATCCTTTTGACGGAAAGCAGATCTTGTTTCCATAAATATTCACACTGGTGAGAAAGCCCTTTTTTATGTGTAAATGTGGGGAAAAATTTTTGCGGGAAAACAACTTGTTTCACTGAGATATTTCCACTGGTGAGAAGCTTTTTCATGGAGAATGTGGGAAATCTTTTACACAGAAAACAATCTTGTTAGACATGAGAGAATTCCCCCCAAAGGGGGAAAACCTTTTCAGTTTTGAATGTGGGTTTTTCAAACTTGTTACACATCATAAAAATTTACAAGGAGTTAGTGTACGAAAATGTTAACTTTGGGGAGAAATCCACAAAATTGGAAAATGTTTTTTTTATTAAAACAAACCATTTATTTTTCCAACACCTGAGATTGTTCAGGATTTTAACCCGCCAATAACAGTGTGTAATAACAATGTACAGAACCGAGAGATTAGGTCTGGGGGTTAGTGTGAGGCTAAACAACAATTGTTAATAATTCACATATGGGATATACAGTTATGTGTAAAATAATAGCAGTGTGTTTCATATAAATGAGAAAATGCTCAATCCTCATAGTAGCCTTTATTTCCATATACACAAAGGCACTGGGAGCACTGCGAGTTCTGCACATTCACATAAAAAATTAGAACATATTCGAAATATCAAATTTTAAACTGAAGATGAAGAAAATGTGAATGTTGTAAATCCTTTAGACTTAAAGCAGAACTTGTTACACATGAATATTCACATGGGAAGGCCTTTTTTATGGCAAATGGGGAAAACCTTTTACACAGAAAAAAATCGTTTACACACAAAGGAATTTACACAGGGGAAAGCCTTTTCATGTTCAAATGTTGTAAATCCTTCAGTTAAAGCAAACTTGTTTTTCAGGAGAATCACAAGGACAGAAGCCTTTTTTTTTGAGAATGTGGGGAAATCGTTTACAGATAAATCAAATCTTGTTAGCATGAGAGAATCCACAAGGGGGGAAGCTTTTTTAAATGTTCAAAGTGGGAAAACTTTTACAGAGAAAAAAAAGATCTTGTTTTCATGAGAGAAACACCAGGGGGAGAAGCTTTTTACATGTTCAGAATGTGGGAAATCCTTTAGACGGAAAGCAGATCTTGTTACACATGAGAGTATTCACACTGGTGAGAAGCCTTTTTCATGTGTAGAATGTGGGAAATCTTTTAGACGGAAAGCAGATCTTGTTACACATGAGAGTTTCCACTGTGAGAACCTTTTTCATGTAGAATGTGGGAAATCTTTACACAGAAAAAAGATCTTGTTAACATGAGAGAATTCCCAAAAAGGGAGAAGCCTTTTTAGTTTGGGAAAGTGGTTATTCATATCTGTTAACATAAAAAAATTCACACAGGTTAGTGTAAGAAAATTTAACTTTGTTTAGAGAAGTCTCACAAATGTGGAAAATTTTTATTTAAAGCAAACCAAATTTATTTCCCCAAAACCTGAATTTTTTCTGGATATAAAACCAGCCAATAAAAGTGTTAATAACAAATTTCAGAACACGAGGATTATTTTGGGGGGTTGGTGTAGGGAAAAACAAATTTTTTAATAATTCACATAAAACATTATGGTAAAATAAATACAGGTGTTTCATATAAAAAAAAATGCTAAACCTCTGTAACCCCTTTTTTTCCATATACACAAAGGCCCGGGGGAATGGGGGTTCTGCACATACATAAAAATTAGAACAATTCCCAAAAAATCAAAAATTTTTAAATGAAGGAAGAAAAAAATGTATAACCGGGGGCTGAAAAAAATATCAGCGTGCACATTCCCATTAACTAACTCGAATATTTACATAAAAAGAAATTTTTTCCCAAAATTTGCTTTCTTAAACTGAACTAATCTTTATTTTTTAAATTTATTTTTGAGAACGGCTTTTACATCTTGTGCTATGGAGCAACGCCGTAACAGGTCTTCCCACTCAAGCAGACTCTACTCGTTCGTTGCATTTTTGGTTTTGCAATTTTGATTGACTCCACAAGTTTTCAATCGGATTGGTTCAGGGAATAGGGGCCACTTTATTTCATCAGTTTGTTGGGATGAAACCAGGATTTGTTTTGGGTCATTGTCCGGGTTTACAACCCATTTCAAAGGGCATGTATAAGGCAACGACTTCTTCCGGGTTTTCAAATATTCAAAATGGGGCCAGGGGGCCTGGTTGCCTAAAATGGACCCAACCCAAATATGGAAAATCCCCAAACCATTCTGCTTCCCACCATGTTTAACAGACGAATTCAGTGTCTATGGGTCGCTGACCAAATTTTCTGTGGCCTTTAGACCCAATAAAAACAATTTTTTTTCATCTGTTCATCAATATTGTGCCTCTTCTCTTTAACCCGTCAATATGTTCTCTGGTAATCTTTAAACCCTTTTTTGGCATGTATTTTTTGTTTTAGAGGGTTTCTAGCAAAAGCTTGGCTTCACGTCGGGGCCTCTGATTTTTGTAGAACCACAGATAACCAAGTCTTCCTTGATTCCCCGGAGTTATCATTGGAGGGTTTATTTCCATTCTTGTTGTTTAATGGTCCAGTGGTCGTTTCTTTCCCGCCACTGTTTTTTGGTTTTGCCATTTTTGCATGCTTATCATTTTTCTGGCAACCAAAAAGTTTCTGCACTTTTTGTATTTTTGCCCCCTCCAATCAATTCGTTTATTTTGATACAATTTCTGGAACAACCCATTGTACAACGAGAATAGTAAACCAGCAGATTAACATTGGGCCTCCCCCCATTAAATAGGTTTATAATTGACCCCTGTTTCTTCACAAATGAACGACCCCACCTTAAATCCACACTGTATTTATTTTTAACCCTCCCTTTCATTTTAAAAGATCCCTTACACCAAATTTCATGGCCGGTATGTGTTATTCACCCCCTTGCCTATTAATCGGCGCCCTACTCAGGAATTTTTTATCCTGTTGTTTTTTTTTGCAAAATCAGTAATTAAAAAAACGAGCGAGTGGCAGATACTGATGGATGGCGCTATTATTTTGACATAACTGTATTTAACAACAACACCAAATTAGCAATGTAAATCCGACCCCCCTCTTGGAAACATAGACTATAAGGCTCCAAAATAACCCGCGGGACTTTCACAATGCATGGAACCTAAGGTGCTGTACCCCCTTAGCAATCAAACAGATTATGCAGATCTAACCCAAGTGGTAAAATTTCCTAAAAAATCAAAATTTATTTAAAACAAATACAACCCCCCCCAAAAATAATATTATATGAAAGTGTTTGTCTAAAAATTTTTTCCAGTTTATTCCGAAAATTAATTAAAAAGCAAACAAGTAATGCCCTTCGACCCTTTGGAACAATGATATTTAAATAAGAAACCCTGCACTACAAGATTAGTCTTCTAAGATTTGGGCAATTTCCATCCAACCCCAAAAACAAAAGGACCTTAACCTTCCAAAAACCCTATTTTACATCAAAGCTAAAATTTTCCCCCCCTTTTTCTAAGTCCCCGTCAACAATTCCCGGCCGGCAGAAAAAATATTAACAGGGGGAATGTACAAGGTGTCCTTTCTGCCCCTGTTTTCAGGATTTTGTTCAGAGTCTCTGTTTCAGGGAAGATGCCTTATCTAAAAAAGGCTTCACCCGCTAGTAGTGACTTTTTTGGGGGACAGCCCCGGTGATGGGGGGAGTGAATTGGGTTTGGGAGATCAGCTATCGTTGTAGTAAGGCGGACTGCAGCCGGGAAGAAGCCTGGGTTAGATGTCCCCCGCCAAAGTTAAGTCCCGCGCTGACGGGGGAAATCCGGAATGGGCGCCCCTCCGGTTCTTGCCAGCGACCTTTGGCAGGCTCCCTTCTTCTTGCTCCCCTTTTTGGGGGCCAAAAACTTTCCCCTGTCTCTCTGACACCCTTCAGTGTGAATGCAGGGGCTTGGGAAGAGCGGAAAGGGTTTGTGTGCTCCATTTTAGAATCCTTGGCAGACTGCGCTCGGTGAACCACTACAAAAAAGACCTCTACCTTTTTTAAACAATATATTAATTTTTTAACCCCTTAAGGACCCACCATTTTGACCTTCCGACACAAACCCCATTTTTGAAATCTGGCATGTGTCACTTTTTGTGGGAAAAAACTTTTTACCTTTTCCTATCCATGGATTTAAAAGACTGTTTTTTTCGTGACACTTGGCTTTTAGTTAGTAAAAAATTTTTTATCCATACATCCTTGTTTGTTTGTGAAAAAAAAATCAAAATTTCATGAAAATTTGGAAAAAAATTTTTATTTTGAAAATTCCAAAATTTCTGCGGCAAGACAGATAATTATTCACCCCAAATAGTTTTTAACTACATCTACCATTGTCCACTAAGGTTGGCATTTTTTTAAATGTCCTTTTTATGCTTAGAGGGGGTTTGAAAAATTTTGTTGTAATTTTACATTTTTTTAAAAAATTTTGCAATATACATTTTTTTAGGGATCTTTTCCGTTCTTTACGTGGATTTTTAGGGGCCCGTATGTTAGATACCCCCCTAAAAAAACCCATCTAAAAACTAGACCCTTAAATATTTACAACATGTTTAGGGAAATTTGATAACCCTTTAGGGATTTCACAGAAATTAAAGCAAAGTGGGGGTGAAATTTTTTAAAAAAGTCACTATTTTTGGATTTTCAATATTTTTCCATTATTCAGGAATTGGTAAAATTTTAGTAGGTAAAATCAATGTTTTTATATTTCCCCCGGTCTGCCGGGTTTTTGAGATATCCCATATTTGGCCCAGGCATTTTTTTGGCTCAACCATAAGCCGAATGGGAGGACACCTACGATCTGGGGTCTCATTTTCAATGCGATTTTTTTTAGGCGTCCCATATCAGTTTGAGGACACCCATAATGTGCTAAACAGCTTAATACAAACATCCTAAAAAGACCCCATATTGGACACTACACCCATAAGGGTAACATACACAGGTGTGTATGGAGTATATCGATCCCCACAGGTGATTCACAAATATATTATAGCATTAGGCTGTAAAATTAAAAAACATTTTTCCAAATATCTGCCATTTTAGCTTAAAAATGCTTTCATATTTACAAGGAATCCTGATAAAAAGACACCCCAACAACTTGTTAAGCAATTTCTTCCAAGATCGCAATACCCTACATGTGGGTGTAAACTGCTTTTTGAGCGCTGGGCAGGGGCGTATAGGGAGGAGTGCATTTGGCTTTTTGGGCACTCAGACTTTGGTGGCCATGTTCGCATTTAGCAAAGCCCCCACAGAACCAGAAGCATTTGAAAATCTCCCAGAAGTCGCCCCATTATTTATGGATTCAACACCCCTCATGGATCTCATATAGGGTGTAATGTCAATTTTTGCACACATTTGGTGAAAAGTTTATATTTTGATGAATGTTGAATTAAATGTGTTCCATCGTTTTTTTTTTAGCTAATGCCCGGAAAAAATGGGGGGGAAACGGGCCTTCAATATTACAGTGTTCACCATGCAGATTAAATATTGATAACTTTACATTAGGGTCGGTAACAATTATCTCAAGTGGTATACATATTTTATATAATTTTTTATGTTATATTCTACTTTATACACGAAATAGAAAATAGGTCTATAAAAAATTGCGTTTTATATGTTGTCCCTATCGTAGTCATAACTTTTTATATTTGCTGTGTTGCAGAGAGGTGTATGGCCCTGTTTTTTGCGGGTGAATTGATTCTTTTATTGGTACCAATTATGGGGTGCATACAACACTTTGTCACTTTTTATTAAGGTTTTTGTGAGCTTTTTTGAACAAAATACGGCAAACCTAGTATGTTTTTATTTTTATTTTTATAGCGGTCACTCTGCGTTAGATATAACATGCTAGCTTTACTCATAATAAAGAACTAGCCACTTATTTTAACTTAGTATCCTTCCTCTAGCACGGATATGGGAACTCTCAATCCCATCATACATCATGTAACAAATTGGCAATCTGGCTATTCCATAAAACAATCCCGTCGGGAGTAAGAGCGTGATGGTCTATGGACACTGCAACTGAACGGCGATCTGCCGCAACTAAACTTAAGTATCCCACTATAAATGTTTTCATGATTGCATAGCCGCCAAAAAGAGCGGACACATGTATGCTTTTAAAGAGTAAAAGAATAAAATATATGTTTTATGGAATACCAGAATGGCCAAAACGTTTACATCCACTTTACACAGCAGGTCGAAACGATTTACACCATACCCAATTGTATATTTTTCTTATTTTTACTGCTTTTATACAATAAGAAACACTTTTATTCAAACAGGAAAACAGAGTAGATAAAAAAAGGTGAAACATTTTTGGCATTGCCATAGTCTGAACCATAACTATTATTTTTCTTGGGGGGGGGGGGTACGGATCTGTGTACAGCTTGTTTTTTTTGCGGGATAGTTTGATGTTTTTATTGGTATCATTTTTGGGGACAAGAACATTTTGAACAGTTTTAAATCCGTTTTTTGGAAGCAGAGTGAAGAAAAATCAACATGCAAAGCTATCAAGTGATTATCTTTATCTTTTAAACAGTGACCACTGTGCATTATCCGTAAAAAGTAAGAGCTTAAACTCTGTGGGTTCGATACGATTAATGACGAGACCCAATTTTATAGTTTTTTTTATTTTATGTTGAAGCACTTTAAAAAAACAAAAGTGTTAGTTAGTGTGTAAAAGAAAATTTATGCATCGCTGTCTCTGAGAGCCAAAACTTTTTATTTTTCCGTATACATAGCTGTGTTAGGAACTTTTTTTTTTCTGCGCAGGATGAACTGACGTTTAATTGTTACATACGTTGGCGTTATAGGGAGTTTTTGATCACTTTTATTCCCTTTTAGTGGCAGCGGATGAACAAAAATCTTAAAGGGGATTGTCTCGCTACAATGATTGGGATTTAATTAAAAGATCTTTAAAAAACAAGCAGCTTTGCATATATAGTTCATTACCAATGTCCCTAACTGATTTTGAGTAACCTGTTTAGCTAGTACTACATCAGCTTCTCAAATCTCTATAGACCAGCTGACCTGTTGATCCTTATCTCACGGCTGTCAGTCTGTATGACTCATTCACCTTTTGAATACAGGTCTGATGCAAGAGAGCCCCTCCGCACAGAATGCTTCAGTAGTGGAGGAGGGGGAGGGAGGACTCTGGCTTCTGTGTCAGTGCAGCCTGGATTAACCCTGGTGTGTGCCTGCTTCCTCCTTGCTCTCTACACAGATTAGCAGAGATGAGGCTGATTCAATAGATTGACAGAGCGAGAGACTCCTGGCGTGTACTATAATCATGATGTAATCTGGTGGGAGGCTGTAACTATAATATACTATACCGATCAGGGGGCAGTTGAACATTTCATCTCTTGCTGTACTATAGACCCTTCCTGAGTAACACTTCACAGCTTCCCTGTTCTGTTCTGACAGTGTCTGTTTGTTGCTGGAGAAGTGGATATTGTAAGCTACTCAGAGTGTTAAAGGAACACTTGCCATCCCCTCTGTTCTGCTTATTAACAATCACAGACCTCTCCACAACTCAAAGATCATCCAAATACAGCTATCTAGATGCCAGCAGAATGAATCTAGAGGCAGGCACACATACAGGGTTTAACTCTGGCAGCATCCACCAGCCCCCACCCTACGTGTATAGAAGTTAAGAGGAAAGCTGCCCTGTGTGCGAGGGAGGGGGGAAGAGGGTAGGAAGAAAGAGGCATAGAAAGAAGCAACTCCCCTCAACTTCAAAAATCCTTTGCTTCAATATCATTGATGTGGGCAGAAAGCGCTTGTAATAAAGACAACTCCTTTAATTCTGTGATTGTTTTTTTTTTTTACGGCGTTTAGCGTACGGGTAAATTAACATGACAGGTTTATAGGGCAGGTCGTTACGCACGTGGCAATACCAAATACGGTACTTATTTATTTTTGATCTTTTTGGGGGCAATTGGAATTTGTAAGGGAAAAAGGGCGGTGTATGTGTTTTTTATTTTATTTTTCGTGTTTGTGTTTTACATGTTTTTTCACTTTTTTTTACTTTTTCACATTTGTTTTTTACTTTTCCCCATAGGGCATTTGAATGAGAAATCTTTAGATCTCTCATTCAATGGGAATCAATGCACAGCTTGTTGCTATGCACTGGTTCCTATGACACCTGTCAGTCACGATGCCGGGCCATGCCCACAGGGCACGGCCAGGCATCGTGACGTCACCGACAACCCGGAAGGCATTCTGTGCCCTCCGGGCTGTGGGCAGAAGGCAGGAGCTGCACGGATCGAGCGATCCGGCATTTTGTTTGCCGTTTGACAGAGACGCAGGGGGAAAGGCGATCTCCCCCTTTTGGCCCGGTTCCTTATTTATTGGACCCATGGCGCGAAAATTTAAAGGGGTTAACCGAACCCCCCCCCCCCGGGGGGGGGGCCGACGCTGCGGGTTTCCCACCCTGAAAATATACAGCTGACCCCCCGCCCCAAATCGCGCAAACTCTGTTTAAAGAGTTCGCGCGATCCCGGACTATCCATACGCCCAAAGGGTTTTAAAGGGGTTTAAATACATCACCCACTAGGCGTGCTGGGTTTTAAAAGGAGTTGTTTCCCAACAAGTTTCATAGGCTGCATGAATTAAATACTCTTTTCCTTCCTGGTTCAAAATGACTAATTTCCCATACAGCTTTTGGGGTTGTATTCAACACTGTGCTTTCATTTGCAAATTAAAATCAAAATTAGCTCAGAAAGTTTCTCAAACTGCTCTCAGAAGGCTTTATCGATCCCTCAAAAAAAAAGCCCAAATTTACAGTTTGTTTTTTTTACAAAAAATCAAGTTTTTTAAATGCCCAACAGCACGGACCCCCCCCCCTGCTGTGCCCCGGTGGATACATAACCCCACTTTATTCTTAAAACCCAAACAGCAGGGGGAAAATTGTTTACAGTTTTTTAAATGGGGGAAACTGAAATAGCCGGGGAGGTCTTTAAATTCATTTGGGTATCCCCTTAGGGAAACAGAGGAAAAAAGCAATATTTTTGGGAAAATGTCTTTATTTTGTTTTTCCCTACAATTTGAAAGCTTTTTCTTTGTGGGCGAGAAAAACCCCTTTAATGCCCGGGAATTTTTTGTCTCCTTTTTATAAATATTTTTATTAAATTTTTTGTGAAATGTTGGTTAAATGTTTGATTTTCTCTGTTGGTATACGTTTTTTGTGGTGTTGCTTTTAGAACTGTATTTATCTGATATTGATCTCCCATGAGTCCTGGAAGAAGCGTGTCAACACGCGAAATGGCCGTTGCCTGTTTGTTCTGAGCGTCTGTTATCCCCGTCCCATGTCTGTAAGGGGTTGTTTAATTTAAAAGTTTACAAAAAAAGGAAATTTTTGAGTCCCGGAAATTCTTTAAACTTCTTTTCCCCTATCCTGGAAAGTACTGATTTTGTGACACTGAGCCCCACTGTTATCCAAAACCCTAAAATATTGCACCCAAAACGGGAGCGCTGACTTTGTTTGAAAGTCCCGTGCAGCAGGGCCAGAAATTTTTTTTCTTTTTTTTTTTACTATTTTTAAATCCCTCCCTGGGGGGCCCTATTATCTATCTATATACTGCCTAGGGGGACTATATTTCCCTGCCTGTGAGGATAAATTTATAAAACCTACCTTGGGGACTATATTTATATCCTCCCCGGGGGGATTAAAATTTTAAAAACCCCTCCCCTGTGGGTATAATTTATATCCCTCCCCCCAGGGGGACTATATTTATATACCTGCCTTAAGGATTAATTTTTTATATCTCCCTTGGGGGGACTATATTTATAACCTGCCTTTGGGGACATTTTTTTATTTCCCTGGGCCGGGTGGGGACAATATTTATATCCCAACCCTGTGGGGCTTTATTTAATCCCTGCCCAGGGGGACTATTTTTATAACTTTTGGGGGGGACTACATTTATATACCAGCCTTGAGGATTATTTTTTATATATCTCCCTGGGGGGGGACTATTTTTATATACCTCCCCTGAGGGACTTTATTTATATATTTCCCTAGGGGGAAACTTTTATTTATATCCCTGCCTGGGGGAAAACCATAACTATCGGGAAACCCCGGGCTGTGGGGACCTATATTATCTATATACCTCCCTGAGGGGACATCTAAAAATATACCCTGACTGACTGGGGGACTTTATAACTGGTTACTGAGGGTACAGATTAAAGTTTCCACAAAAAAAAACCCCCAAAAACAAATTTTTTTCCCTGTTAACGCTTTGTGTTTTTTGTTTTTTTTATTAGTCCACCCACAAAAAAACCACCCCACTTTCCCATGCGGCCCCATGGGAAAAATTAAATTTGGGCCCCGCCCTGACAAAGGGAAATTTAAACCATTAATAGATACCCCAAGAGATCCTGACTTTTATACCCACTGATTTGGAAAATTTTTGGGATCTTTTTAGACTTAAATTCCATAAACAGAAAAAAATATAAATTTTTCTAGAAAATTTTTTTTGCCCAAAATTTTTTTTATGTACCGCCCAAATGTCAGCCCCCTGGAATCAAGGGCGCGCTAAAATAAATAATAATAATAATCCAGATTCAGAGGAGAGCGATGTAGGGGGGTTTCCCCCGCCTTGCGGGGGTTTTAATTTTCTTTTTTAAATTCCCACCTTTCTTTTTTAATAGGGACCTGATCAAAGTTGAAAACCCTCACCTCTTTGGTGCTATGCCCTCCCCATACTAAATGGTTTGGACCCCAATAATTGTGCGGATAGGGGAAAACTTGTTCTTTCCTTTTCGGACATAGCCGACATCCTTGTGTGGTTTCACCCCCAACAAAAACCTTGGGGCATGGAGATTTTAAAACATATTAAAAAGACCCGCAAGTGAGAGAGTGGTTCATTTTTTTTACCAGAGGCGCAACCTTTAAAATCTTGGGCCCCCAAAAGGAAATTTTGGGCCCCCCATTTTTCTATGTGTTATTTTAAAACTGGTGTCTTCCTATGTGGCAGGAGAAAACTTTTTTGGCCCCCCAGGTTTCAGGGCCCGAAGTGAATGCTACCCCCTTTACCCCTAAACTAAAGACCGTTTTGGGCCCTTTAAAGCAAAGCCCCATTCTGAGTTCTGAAAATATGTCACTTTATGTTGGGGAAAAACTTTTGAAGCTTTTACCTTCCCCTGTGATTTAGAGAAAGTTTTCCCCGTGGGCACATTGTGCTTTAAGAAATTTTGGTCCAAATTATCCTTGTTTGTTTCCCGAAAAAAATCAAAGAAAAAATTTACCCTTTTCAAACTTCAAAATTTCTGGTGTAAAACCCGATAGTTTTTTCCACTCAAAATAGCTTAAAACTACCAAAATGGTAGAACTTTTGGTAACTTTTTCCCCTAAAGTCCGGTGTGGGTTGGCAGCTTTTTTTTAAATGTCTTTTTATTTTTTTATGACATTAAAGGGGTTTTTAAAAAATTTTTCATAGTAGGAAATTTTTTACATTTTTTTAAGAAAAAATTTTTAATGTACATTATTTTAGGGACCCGTCCTTTGATGGCTTTGTTTGGGGGCCCGTAATTGGTACCCCCCCTAAAAAGACCCCATCTAAAAAACAACCCCTTAAAGTATTCAAAAAAAGCATTTAGGAAGTTTGTTGACCCCTTTTGGTTTTTCAACGGAATTAAAAACAAAATGGAGGGGGAAATTTTAAAAAGTCCCTTATTTTTTCAGATTTTCATTTTTTGTGATCCCGGGGAAAAGAAATTTTTGTATTATTCCTCAGATTCTGCCATTTTTAGAGATTCCCGTTTGTGGGCCTAGTTTTTTTTTTTGGTCAACCAAAGCCCCAGAAAAGGGGGAGGGAGGGGCACCTACCCAACTCGGGGGCTCAACCCTTTATTTCCATTTCAGGTTTGTTTTAAAAACCCAAGGTTTCTAAAAATTAATAAACACCCATAAACGACCCATACAGAAACGAAAAGCCTTTTAAGGAAAAATATCCAGGGGGGTGCAGGGGGTATATCGACCCCCCAGGGAAATTTTCAAATTTTTTTTTGTTTTTAGGTGGGGAAAATGAAGAAAATTTTTTTTTACAACAATTGCAAATTTTTGCGGAAAAAATTTTTAAATTTTTTTTAAAGGGAATTTCCCGGAAAAAAAAAAGGGCCCAAAAAAAAAACCCTTTTTGTGGGGTGGGAAACTGCCCGTTTTTGGGGAAAGGCAGGGCACCCCTTCCCCAATTTTTAAAAGCCCCCCAAAATACCCAAAAAGGTGAAACCCCTTCCCGAAGTCACCCATTTTGTATTCAACACCCCCCAGGGATCTCATTAGGATGTTTGTGCATTTTGGGCAAACAGGTTTGTTCCATAGTTATTTTTTGCTTTTTACAAAGAAAATGGGGGGGGAAAAAAACAGTTTTCCGGGCATTGTAAAATTTTGGGGTTAATTTTACAGCCTTTGGGGGAATGGTATATTTTATATCATAATTTTTCTAAGTGGTCCGGGCAATTACAATGAAAAACATTTCATTACTTTTTTTTGTTTTATTACTTTTTCCATAGGAAAGTGTTTATAAAAAAACTGCACTTTTATGTCCCTTTTATATCAGAGCCCCTAACTTTTTTATTTTGCTGTGTATGGAGCTGTGTAGGGGCTTGTTTTTTTTGGGATCAGTTTTAAAGGGGGTTATTAAAAAACCCTTATGGAGTTCATAGGGCCTTTGACACTTTTTATTAAAGTTTTCGGAAATATTTTGAACAAAAAAAAAAAGCAATCCTGTTTGTGTTTTTTTTTTTTTTTTTTTACAGACATTCCCCCGGGGGGGTATAAATATATGGGTAGCGTTAAAAAAACAGGTTAAAATGATTACAGTGATAACCCAAAATTTTTAATTTTTTGTTTTTCTGCTTTTACACAATAAAAACAGTTTTATCCAAACAGGAACACACATTTTTGCATCGCCATAGTCTGAGAGGCATACGTTTTTTTCTTTTTCTGTGTATGGAGCTGTGTAGGGGCTTGTTTTTTCCGGGAGGATCTGACATTTTTATTGTTATCATTTTTGGGGGCACAAGGCTTTTGATCACTTTTAAAGCCATTTTTTGGAAGGCAGGGTGAAGAAAATACTGCAATCCTAGTAGTGTTTTTTATTTTTAACAGCGCTCACCGTGCAGTATCCATGACAAGTTAGTTTTATTCTGTGGGTCAATAGGATTACGGTGATTCCTAATTTATATAGTTTTTTTTAAAGTTGAAGTACTATAAAAAAGTGTTTTATTGTGTAAAACAATATTTATGCATCGCTGTCTTCTGAGAGCCATAACTTTATTTTTCCGTATACAAAGTTGTGTAAGGGTTTTTTTTTTGGGGGGGATGGACCGACGTTTTAATTGCCATCAATTTGGCATTTATATGAGATTTTGATCGCTTTTTAATCTTTTGTATATGCTGCAGGATGAACAAAAATCACAATTATGAGACTGTTTATTTTGTTTTTTTGTTACGATGTTCACCGTGCAGGTTAATTAACATGACAGATTTATAGGGCATTTTGTTACGCACACGGCGATACCAAATATGGGTATTTTATTTATTTTTGATCTTTTTGGGGTGATTGCCGTTTGTAAAGGGGAAAAGGGCGGTGTATGGATTCTTATTTTATTTTCCTGTTTGGGTTTTACTGTTTTTCCCTTTTTTTTACTTTTCCCCATAGAAAAAAAATCATTTTTAGAATAGAAATCAATACACAGCTTATTGCTGTGTACTGGTTTCTATGGCAACTGTCAGTCACCATGCCCGGCCAGGCATGTGACATCACAGACAGCCCGGAAGACATTCTGTTGTGTCTGTTACGAGATGCAGGAGGAGATTGCTCCTCCTGTGTCTCGCTTAGTTATCATGACCTAGAGGTCACAATGATCAAGGGGTTAATCGCCCCCTTCCCTCCCAAAGTGATCTCCGGGTGGGGCTGATGCTGCGGGATGTAATATACAGCTGACATACCGCAGTGATCGTGCGAACTCTGCTTTAGAGAGTGCATGATCTCCAGGATGTATGCATATGTCTAGAGGCGTTAAGGGATTAATCAATAGATTTTTATTGGAGAAAGATTTAAGAAATACAAAACAGTCATTAAATGGATACAAAGACTCTTCCCACAATTCAGCCTTTGGTAACATTAGGAAATAAACGTCGCACATTGTGGACACATAACAGATACTGAGAAGGTGTAAATTAGCACCTCCAGATTCTCTTCAAAGACAAAGAATAGGTAACAGGTGAAATAACTCTGCCCAGTATAGGCTTAAACCAGGCAGAATACAAAAATAACCAAACAAAAAAGAGGTATGGGGCGGGGGTGGGGGAAAAAGAGTGGATGAGAGGACGGGTTCCTGGGTTCCATTAAGGAGCCGGATGGAATTTTTTGGGAAGATGGGGAATTTTTCACACCAGGGTGCCATGCCTAGCAATTGGGGGGCCGGGCCTTTTCTATACAGTGTTTGCTTATATGACAATTGGGGACACTTCTTCTGTACCTTGGCCGGATGTAATTGGGGATTTCCAAATGTCTTGCTAGAACTATTTTAGAGGCAACACAAGACCCGGTAGATTCATAGTTTCCAAGGAAACAGAGCAATTCCCCGACCAAGGGGCAGGGATTTGGGGTTAGAGCTGAGGCACAGCAAGGACAATAGACCAAAGGCACATAGTAAGGGGAAAGACCAAGTATGTGGAATAGGCCATGTTTACCAAAACATTCCAGCTAGGAGAAATTGGAAAATTTTACTAAAGGGGGGGGGTTGACCCCCGAGCAAAAAGCTTTGGGTATTGCTCATAAACTGAAGTTTTTTCACCTTTTTTGTTTCAAACCCTTTTTGGGATAAATTGGGAGGTTTTGGTGAGAAGATCCTTTAGAATCTCAGGTGAGAGCCTTGGGCAGATCAAAACGGGAGCCAAAACCTCAAATTTTCCTTTCAGTTTCTCTTTCAAAAAGGGTTTTACTTTAGAAATCTAAAGGATCAACAAGGAAATTTTTATATTTCTCAACCTTTTGGGGAAAGGGATTAATTCCAGACCTGGAAGGTCCCGGGGGAAAGAAATGTCCCCCCATTGAGAAAATTTTAGGAGTTTTTGGCAAAGCTAGAAGAGGGGGGGAAAGGACAAAAAGGGGTACTAGGGAAGTTGTGGGAGCTACTCTCTCCATACATGTGACTTACACAGGGGGTGGACACCAGGGGCCCAAAGGGGTTAACGAGGGCCAGAGAGAGGGAACCCCCCGTAGGAGCAAGCCCTGTGGGGTCACAGTTTGTCTGCATGGGTTTTTTCCCGGGCCCTTGCAGTCTTCTTGAAAAAGTTTTAAATTAGACAGGGAAACCCCTGAAAGCCCTTTTTTCCTTATGAAGAGGGGGCCCCTCGGGGCTGTTTTGATTGTCAAATAAATTTTTAACGACAAAAAAAAGCCCTAAAATTTGCTCCCGAAAAAAAAAAAAAAAAAATAGTAAAGTTCTGAAAATATATAAAATGTTTAGCAACAACCCTCCGTATAAACTATTTCCCCGGCCCAGGGTTGAGACTCACTCAGGATTTTCAGTAATACCCAATATTCTGAGTTTTTCTTTTAAAAGCAAAAAACCTGTAATGTACCCTTGGTTAGAAGGAAATTCAGCCCCAATTTTCATTGACTTAGAAAGACTAACTTATAGAAGGGGTTTTTCGAAAACTATTGTCCAAAGGGCTGAGCGGGGGACATCACATTGTTTGTTCTTAACAATTTCTTTGAAAAATAATTTTAGACAAACTTTCTTTTATTTCACATAAAATTTTGGGGGTTTTGGATTGTTTAATAAATTTGATTTTTAGTGCAATTCCCCAAGGGTTACTTTTTCCCCAAAATCTGATTTATTGCTAGGGCTTTATTACAAGGGGCTATATCACACTTAGGGGTTTCCCCCAAAGGAATTGTGCTTTGAAATGCTAAGATGGTAGGAAACAAAGTGTCTAATATGCTGCGCTAATATAATGTGGGGTTAGAGCCCCCCGGCCGGGGTTAGGGATTTTCTCCTCATGGTCGCGCCCCCTGTAAATTTTTGGGGGTTAGAGTGCCCCCGGGTGGGTGTAGGTAATTTTTCCCGTCATTGTGGCGCGCTAATAAAATGTGGGGTTTTGAGGCCCCCGGCCGGTTTAGGTATTATCTCCTGCACGTGTGCGCTGCACTGTACATTGGATTAAGTGCCCCCGGGGGTGTGAGTAATATCTCCCGCTTTTTGTGTGCTGTGCTAGTTCATGTGGGTTTGAGCCCCCCGGGTGGGGGGTTTGGTTTAAATCCCTCTTGTGTGTGCTGTGTATATCATGTGGATTTTTAGCGCCCCCCCGGGGTTTTAGGTAAATTTTCTTGGTGTGTGCTGGCTTTCTGTGGGGTTAGAGCGCCCCCCCCGGGGTTTTTGGTTACCCGTGTTTGGGGGCTGCGCCTTTTTCCCTTTTTTTTTTTGGGAAACCGGGGATTTTTTGACTTTTTTTAGCAGCAGTTATTTCGGAGCTCTAGAATTATTTTTAAAAGGGAAACGTTTTGAAAACCCACCCAGACCTACACCCGCATTTACTTTTGTGGGGCGAAATTTTTAAAAAGGGCCTATTTTTTTTTCATATTTATTAAGGCGGGCAAGATTTTCATTTGGTAAGTGGTTTTGGGGATTACCCATTTGTGAATATTCTTTTGCTTTTTGCTTCCAACCCCCAGCCCAAGCCTCCGTTTTTAATTTTTTATACGTGGGGATAAAAAAGATTTTTCAGCACCAATTGTGCAAGTTTTCCCACTTAAAAAGGAGAGAGTCTGTGATTTAATCTAGGGCCCTCACTTGAGGACAAAAAGAGAAAAAAAATCCATATTACGTCCTAATACTGAAAAGGGCTTTGCAGTGGGTGTGGCGCCCCCATCACAGCTGCCGGGGGTTAGTGCTAAAGCCTCCCCCGTGTTTTAACCCCTTTGACCCCGCAGCAAAGATGGCCCGCTTAAAACAAGGGGGAAGTCGACACTTTTTCCCCCTCCGTTGGGCCGCTCATTGGAAGGCTTTTCCCTTGCCGCCTTTTTCTTCACCCGGGAGAAAGTAGTAAAAACTCTTTGTTACCTAATGATTTTTTAATTGCTTCACTGTATGCAAACGCCCCCCCCCCCCCCTTTGGGGGCTCCATAGAGGGCCTCAAGTTACAGGAAAAAAATAAATTTTTAAAAGTAAAATAAATTCCCCCCAATTTTGGGGTTTCCACATCCATCGTCAATCTATTCAAATCAACATAATTTATCCGGGGCCCGAAAACCAGAAAAACAAAACCAACGCCAAAAATTTATTTTTTTGGTCATTTCACGTCCCTAAAAATTGAAAAAATTTTTCAAAAAAGTCCCATGTACCAAAATAGTCAAAAAAAGTACAAAAAAATGCCCCTCACCAATCTGAGGGGGGTTATATAAAAAAGATTTTTTATGGTACCCAAAAAAAACGGGAAAACCCTACATTTTGGTTTTTCGGGTTTTACAGCCGAAATAGAGGAAACCCATATTTATACCGAAACGAACGCCAAAAAAAAAAACTAAGGGCGCGGGGTTTTACATTTTCCCCCCGAGAATTTTTTACGTTTCCCAGTATATTCTTTTGGGAATTTGAAAACACCCTTAAAAAGTCCTCGTCCCCAAAATAAAAGCCCTTTTGTCTATGCGGGGTCCATTAGGAAGGGGTTTAAAAACATTTTCCACATTTTTGTCCGACTTTCTCTTAGGGGAAATTTTTCCTTTCTCCCCTTTTGGAATTTTCCGTGTTCTTTAGATGTCTTTAACTTAAAAAGATTTCCCCCACTAACATGGAAAAGGTTTCTCTCCTGTGGAGTTCCCCCGTGTCTAACAAGCTCGCTTTAACTATAAAAATTTCCACTTCTGAACATGAGAAAGGTTTTTCTCCGGGGGAGTTCTCTCGGGTCAACAACCTGCTTTAACTATAAAAAAATTTTCCCCATTTTGAACTAAAAAGGCTTCTCCCCTGGTGAATTTCTTTTTTAACAAGAGTATTTCTTTCTAAAAGA
>JAODAL010053025.1:0-25576 GCA_025379985.1 Phyllomedusa bahiana
CAAACCCCCTTTGGAAAAAACCTGGAGGAGCTCAGAAACATGTCACAAAGGAAAGGAGCCTTGGTGAAGTGAAAAGCCAACCATATAGGTGTCAACGGGATCAGGCAGTTGACACACGTTTAGTGTCAATGTTTAGTATGGCTTCCAGCCATTCCAGGATGGCTTTTCACTGGGAGTAAGCAAAGAGTTGGGTGGGTGCTTACTCCCCATGTTCCATGCCAGTAGTTACCTGGTCTATATAAGTCAGCAAGTCAGCTGACTAGGTGTGGCTGCAACTCTAGTCTTGAGATTTGGCTGTAGAAGCTTTACACTGGAGGAGGCCAGTGTCTACTGCACAAACTCCACTTGGCTACAAAGGTGTTAATGAGGGAACTTCACCTGTCATAGTAAGTGCTCAGACGAGAAGGAGTATTTTTGTGCCAGTTATTGCTGTACATTTGTTTTCCTACAATAAACATATGAAGGACACATTTGTACCCTAAAACTGCCTCTGTCTCTATGACTGATGGACTTATGCCATGATCCCAGAGCTGTAAACACTCACAATATACACTTCAATAGTTTTTCATTTACAAATTAACCCAAAAACATCTGAAAACAGATGCAACATGCCCGAAGTATGGCCCGCAATTACTGTAAAATCATAGCACTCGTTGAGTGGTATGAATAAACAGCACATTCCCTGACGCGTGCTGCGCGCCGGGAGAAAGAAGTGACATGGGGGGAAAACGGAATTGAATGGGAGCCAGCACAGAGTGCTTTAGAAGTACACGTTCGCCAGCGTGTACTTCTAAAACACCTGGCACAGTGTGCGCTGCTATACAGCGGCATTAAGCCGCGTGAATTCCTCCTAATATGCAGGTAGGAACCAGGAAGAAATATTTTGGGGCAATATATTTACTACTGCAAAAAAAGGCCATTTAAAGGGATTGTCTCACTACATCGATTCATCTTTCCTCAGTTCTGTTTTTTTCAGTTTCATTTTTGAATTCAGGGCCATGTTTATTGGTTTCTACTTTCCTTCAGTGACGAGGTGCTGAGGACACCAGGTCTGTAGCTATAGTGACCAGCGGCAGCCTATCAGGAGAGAGAGAACAGGTCTGTAGCTATAGCGACCAGTGCTGGCAGCCTCTCAGGAGAGAGAGAACAGGTCTGTAGCTATAGCGACCAGTGCTGGCCGCCTATCAGGAGAGAGAGAACAGGTCTGTAGCTATAGCGACCTGAAGAGCTGATGCAGCCCATATAAGAGGGGATATCTAGGAATAGGTAGGACACTGTTAATGGACACATATTACAAAGTGACTTGTTTTTTCAAGATCTTTAAAAGAAAAAGCAATCTTTGTAGTGAGACAACCCCTTTAAGGCCTGAAAGGGGACAGGGGGATTTGGGTCAAAAACAGGGACTGTCCCTCCCAAGTGGGGACACTTGTGAGATATGACCATGTGCCAATTATAATGCTGGTGTTTTTTTATGTTGTAAATGGACCTTTGAACACCCCAAGGTCATGCATGCCAACCCTTCCAGACTCCCGTAAAGAGGTGAGATCTCCCCCACTCTTGGGACAGCTGGTAAATCTCCCGCAGCTGGCCGGCTGCCCGAGGTTCTTTAAATACAAGTAGCACCGGGGAAGTGTCATAAGATGCCTCCCTGGCATCAATAAAGGCAGGGGGCTAAACCACAACTAAAATATATAGTCTAGTACTGGGGGAACGCACGGATGATGTGTTGAAAGAGGTGAGGTGAGTACCGCTCTCCTCCCTTCCCCCTTCCTTTGAAAGTTGGGCATCACTCAGCTTTCCTGGAGGCTGTGTAGCCTATTCAGCATCCAGGAAAGCTGAGTGATGCCCTTTTCCCCACAGGTAACACAGAGCTTTCCAATAATAGCTCTAAATCTCTATGAGGGCCACTTTCAAAAAGTTGGCACGTACAGGCAACAGGGCAGCTGCTAGTTTTCCCTTGTTTATAGCTGCACTCCTGCATAGTAATGCAAATTATCCAAACCAAGGAAATGAAGATGTGTATTTCCAGCAGCAAAATGAACATACACAATCCAGTTGTAAGTCTGACGCGTTTCGAGTGGAAATCGCTCTTAGTCACTCTACTTCCTTGGTTTGGAGACTGCTCCTTTGGTCTGATTACTTGATGAGATAATCGCATATTGTGGATTGAGGTGAGCCCTCAATTACCAACTTTAAGAGATGTAAACATTGGTATCCCCTTTGGCTTTTCTATGTGTGACTCTGAGGCAGGGCCGTGATAAAAAGGTAGGCGACTGACTAGTGGGAGTGTGGTCTCACTGTCGGCTAACTGTCTTTGTTCTGGGTTCATCCTGCCGACTACGCCAAATGCAAAGTATATGGATAAGGATTTAACGTCAGAATTAATTATTCAATTTTCTTTATTCTTTTATAGCACAACTTGCCTTTCTTAGTGAAACATAGCAACAGTAGACAACTGGTGGATCACAGCATACACTATATCCGTCTGAGAGTCTCTGCAATAGAGTTCAATATCCGAAACAGGACATGCAAGAAAACTGCATCTCTTCACTTCCTTTGAGATTTCTTTCTTTTCCTTTCCTCCTGTTTTTCTTAATCACTCTTCAATGGTGTCTCGCCTTTTTCTCTTGTTAAACTGACTCCCGTGTTTCCCGACAAAACGGCAGTTGAGACCCCTGGCTCCGCCTCCTGATTCCTGATTTGATGAGATACACCACTCCCACTAATCAGTTTGGTTGCGCCGCACTCCACCACCAAACTCAACAGCTGATACTGTAACAGAACCACCCCTACACACCACTTCATCACAAGCAGAAAAGGGGGCGCAAGGAGATACAGAGTGAGTTTTCCAAAAGGGGGGCACTATATGCTTTATTTGCATAGGGCACCAGAATACCTTGTCCCAGTCTTGCTCTGAGGACACTTTAAAAGAATTCGCCATCCAGAGTAACAACTTTCTCAGAAGAAATGTTAGGAGGAGGACAAGCGGTACTGCTGCTCATCTGGACCTCTCCCGAGAAACCCACCATGGCTCCTTGGAAGTACTGCCCACCTGACAAGAAAGATACCGGCCTCTGATGATATCAGTGGTGACAAAGCTAGAGTATCACTATCCAAGGAAGGCCAGGCTGCTTTTTGACTAGTATGTCACCCACTATGAATGATCAAGTGGTGGATACAGTGAACACCTTAGTGGAAAGGGGAAGGAAGTCTCCCTTCGGAGGTGGCGAAGTGAGCAATGGGGAAGCTCTGTGTTTTTCAAAAGTAAACAATCAAATCATCTAATCTTGTTAGACATAAAGGCTCTGCTACTTCCGTCCATGGTGACTTCACTCCCTGCTTTCTGTCTAATCACGAAGGGAGATCTGGACGGTAACCTAGAGACACTCAGAGCAGAGAAGCAATATATTTAGAAAAATTCTTCAATTACCTGTCCCTACATTTTAAAAGGTAATCACTGTAGTGAGAAAACCCCTTTAAACTTTTGTATAAATGTTCCTGAAACCACCATGCATAAGTGCCTCCCATGAGGACTGTCTGTGCTGATTGTTGCACCAAATCCTCAGTGACTTACCTGACCAGCTGAAGTTCACAGCCAGGCTCAGACTGGCCCACAGGAGAATAGGGAAACTCCTGGTGGGCCCCTGAGCGTGGAAGACCTGGAGTTGTTTTATACCTGCATATACATCCCTGGAAGAGGCAGAAAAGCAAGAGGAAGAGTATAGGGGGCATCTACAGTCATTTACAACAGCTGTAGAGTGGGCCCCTAAAATAAGCTCCACCGGTGGCCCAAGAACAGCTCAACTAGTGGGCCCCTAGAGTCAGCTCCTACTGTGGGGCCTAGGGATAACAATCCAACACTGTCCACAGCCCTGGGGATCCGAACACCACCATTTCCCCTCTATCTTTAAGACCAACAGACCTTTTGCAGCCCATGACATTGACCGGTTTTTTCCCACCACAGACCTAACGTTTTCACACAACTGGGCTTAAAGGTTCTTTTCTTTGGACAATTCTTGCCACGCACAACCAGCCTGGAAATTCCCTCCAAATGAGTCACTTGACCTAATGCTTCTAACAGATCGGACTTCCTATTGTTAATCCAATGCTTTTCCACATTTGAAGCCTGAAAGTTCTGAATGACATGGCCATTTCAGATTGTGTGTAGGGGGGTGGGTGCACAGGCCCTCTCCAGAAGTCCTATATAGGGGGTCATACACTGAAAACCAAAGTATTTCCACCATCAATATTAACCTTTCTATATCTGACCTACTTTTATTTTGCAGAAATCTGTCACTTTCCAGATAAAAAATGCATTTGTTTTTTTGCGAGGCCTTGGGAGCTACTCACCAAGTCCTCCATAGCTTGTCTTCTGCCCCTTCTAAGTCACTTGCCACAGACCAAACTATTTCCACCATCAGTATTAACATTTACATTGACAAATGACAACAGGTTTTATTCTGCATATAAATGCTCATTATTCTTGATAAAAATGGATTTGGGGTGATTTTTGGGTTTAAAGATTTCCAATAATGGTCTGGAGCGGATACTTGTGACCATAAAATCACCCCAAAGCCAGAGGACTTTAGAGGTCAGTGATGCCCAAAAATAATACCAAAATCTGAATATAATGGGGTCAACAATAAGATGAGTAAAACTGATGGTGCGGACCTTGCTACAGACCCAACTAATCCACCATTAGTTTTACTCAACTTATTGTTGACCCCATTATATTCAGATTATGGTATTATTTTGGGCATCATTGGCCTCTAAAGTCCTCTGTAGCTTATCTTTAGCCCTTTCCCTTGAACCACTTGCTACAGACCTATTTTCACCCTGAATATTACCTTTCCTATTGCCAACCTAATCTTATTCTGAAGGTGAATTCTTTAGATTTTTTTTTTTTAAATAAATTTAATCTTGGGATCATTTTTGCCACCTGGAGCGTCTCAGGAGGTTACATAGTTACATGGTTTGTTAGGCCGAAAAAGACAGACGTCCATCCAGTTCCGCCTATTTTCCTATAATGTTGATCCAGAGGAAGGCAAAACCCCCCATGAGGTAGAAGCCAATTGTCCTCATTCTAGGGAAAAATTTCCTTTCTGACTGAAATCTGGCATCAGAATAAATCCCTGAATCAGCGACCCTTCTCCAGAATCCTGGTCACTATAACTTGTTATATTATTACATCTAGAAATGTATCCAGACCCTTCTCCAGAATCCTGGTCACTAAAAATTGTTTATTATTACATCTAGAAATGTAATCCGACCCTTCTCCAGAATCCTGGTCACTATAACTTGTTTTTATTAATACATCTAGAAAAGTATCCAACCCTTCTCCAAATCCTGGTCACTATAACTTGTTATATTATTACATCTAGAAAGTATCCAGACCCTTCTCCAGAATCCTGGTCACATATAACTTGTTATATTATTACATCTAGAAATGTATCCAGACCCCTTCTCCAGAATCCCGGTCACTATAACTTGTTCTATTAAAAACATCTAGAAAAGTATCCAGACCCTTCTCCAGAATCCCGGTCACTATAACTTGTTCTATTATTACATCTAAGAAAAAGTATCCAGACCCTTTCCAGAATCCTGGTCACTATAACTTGTTTTTATTATTACATCTAGAATGTATCCAGACCCTTCTCCAGAATCCTGGTCACTATAAACTTGTTTTTATTATTACATCTAGAAATGTATCCAGACCCTTCTCCAAATCCTGGTCACTAAACTTTTATATTATAATCAGAAAGTACCAACCCTTCTCCAAACCTGTCACTATAACTTTTTCTATTATTAAATATATAAATGTATCCAACCCTTCTCCAGAATCCTGGTCACATGACTTGCTCACTGGACATCAAACTAACATTCATTTTTCTCCTTCTCATTGATCTAATTTTATTCTGCATGTACATTATTTGGATATTTTAGTGAAACTGGTTTTAGTACTACTTTAGGAGAGTCTCCATAAGTCTTCTATACATTGCCTTTAGCCCTTTACATGAGTTTCTTGATGCAGACCCAACTGACTCCACTATCATTTTTACCCTTGCCATTGCCAATCTGTTTCATTCGACTTGTACATTTTTGAATCTTTTTTTTTTTTTTTTTTAACCAACATTGATTTTGGTTTTAATTTGGGCATTAGGTGCCTCACAAATCTCCATAATTGATTATTAGCCTCTTTATATCAGTTTCTTCCGGCAGATCCAACTAACTTCAACATCAATTTTTACCCTTTCCATTGTTGACCTAGTTTAAATCTGCATGTGAATCTTTCATGTGTAAGGCTCTGTTCACATGGCTTAAAATGGGTACGTATCTCGCCCCGTATTTCGCGCCGTACTGCACTAAATAAGGATGAATACGTCCCAGTCATTACGGTAATGCACATTCTCATAGAGAACTATGGATTACGCCCTCCTCTCCCCGCTCGCACAATATGCGAGCGGGGAAAAATGACATTAAATTTATCATGGCGGTATACGCGCCGAGAATAAGAATGTCAATGGGGCCGGCGAGCTTCTAGCCCCCCCCCCCCCCCGCCCCCGCCCCCGCTCCCGAGCACACGGCGTAATTGCGGGCGAAATACGTCCCGCAATTACTACCGTGTGAACATAGCTTTATAGTTGAACTGGTTTTGGTACTACGTTTGGCCAGTAGGATATTCTCAATAAGTCCTCTATAGATGAGTCCTCGATCAGACCCAACTACCTTCACTATCAATTAAATCCTTCCCACTGTCAATTTAGTTTATTCTACCTGAAATTTTTTTTCTTTTTTTAAACTAAATTTTGTTTTTGCATGCGTGTGAATAGGTTTAATGTAATGTGCAGTCTGGTTGTCCCTATGGTGAATGTATGGGCTACTGCCAGCAATTGGCTGCACCTGTGTATTTTTATTAAGTGGCATGGGGCTGGTTGTTGCCTCTCTGCGGGGTTCAGTCTCATCCAGCCTTTGAGCTGTGAGTATGGCCGTGTTTCCTTTTTTTTTTTTTTTAAAGTTGATTTGGGAAATTAACCAGGGCACTGAGGACCTCACAAGTCCCCCATAGCTTATTGTAGCTTTGTAGAACCCCAAATAACACCACCACCATTTTTACCCCTTCCCCTTGTGGACCAAAATTTTTTCTATACCTGTATTTTTAATTGAATGTTTTAGTTGAAAATTTGTTTTGGTAGTATTTTTGGACCTAAGTCCTCTATCACCTCCAACCATCCAACAGTCAACCCAATTTCATTCTCACTCTGAAATTTTAATACTCTGGGAAAAAAACATTATTGGTTCTTTGTGCAACCACCCATGGAATCTAGCTGCCCAAAAAAGGGGTCATCTGCTGCTGGCCCAATCTTTACTACCAAGGAACCTATGTTTCCCACTGCTGACCTAGATCCTCTCCAGTCCTACTGTTAAAGGGGTGTTTTAACCTGCTGTTTCACAGAGCCACAGGCAGCTTCAGACTACCACTTCCTGGTCAGGCTATGGATGGTTCTATATCAGTGATTGCTTATTTAGCTTTTGCTGTTCCAACTGATTCCATTAGAGTGACAAAACTGCTGGAGGTTTGCAAGGCTACAGAGCTCTAAGCTTAAAAACTGGTCATTGACTTAGATAAACAAACTTCTGTGCTAAAAATAAGACTCAGCAGGAGTGACCACCATGTGAAATGACAGCAGTTTAGAGAAATGAGAATAAGATACAACAGGGAGATGGGGGTTGTAACCTAAGAAACTTGTTTACACTAGCAGTAGATAAAATCTTCTTATCTCCTGAACAAAGCAAAATCAACACAGCAATGAAATTTGGAAATAGTCTTCATTACTTTTTCCCACATGTTAAAAGCCAGTTATTGTGGTGAGTAAACCCCTTTAAATTCTCCCTCCCCCCTTTAACACAAAATATCCATTGACTTGCCTTTTTTGCAACCATATTTTTGTAGTTATCCTACAAAGAATTGAATAAACTGTCCCGAAGAGCGTATTCTAAGAAAAACCCTCCAACTTGCTACACTCCATTAAGTCTCCTGATCCCAGCAGTGCGGGTTAATGGAACAATTCTTGGAATCGTGTTTCGAAGAGATTGCAAAATGTTTCAATTCATTCTTTTGCCTTCGGCACGATGATTGATCACTCAACTTGTGGTAACAATGGAAACCAGCTCCAAAAATCTGTATTCAAGCAACCAATACGAGATCTTCCTCAACATGGGACCCTCCAGGATTCTGTCTCTGTAGCCATCGTCGGACTGAAATGACTATTACCATTTTTGAATCCTTTATAAGGTTAATGGTTACTTATTGATTTTGCATTGATTGTTCGAGTCATTTCATTATATTGTATCACTTAAGGCAGCTACATTATCCTTAACTACTTTCAGGACTGACCAGCAAAAACATTATGTCAAGGAAATTGCAACCTTCCCTAGGGCGATGAGCTAATATACTGCATGCTGGGATACAACCAACATCAAGTATACATTACCCGGCAAATGGACCACGGGGTTCAATTACTGATTATGTCTCAATCAGCGGTAACCAATATCTAATAAGTATTAGGTGTCCAAGGTGAAGCCCAAGGCTAGACGGCAACATTGACCACACGACCCAAATGTCTATGACCACACGACCCAAATGTGTATGTGACTGTTGGGTAATTCAATAGGTGCATAGGTTCCTCTTGTTTTGCACTCGAGGAAAAGTGAAGTACAAATGTCCCATTACCACTTACACAAGAAAAAGATAATAACTAACCACAGCACAAGACTGTCATTTCCTCCTCATACAGATCAATGGAAAAGCTTCATTACCAAAAGCCAATATTACATGTCACCTTTGACCCAACCTTCTGGTAATTGAAGTTTTGTCATTATAATGAGATATATATTAATTTTGCAAATCAATGCTTTGCTATCAGTGCATCAGTCCCCAACAGAAGTGTTGGGCTATTTTCACATGGGGTAATTTCGACGTGCATCTCGCCGCGTTTTGAGTAAAATACGCGAATGCCGCCAAAATTCGGTAAAAATGTTCTCTGGGAAAACGCCCGAAATTACGGTAATTTTTAGTCTCAAAATACGCCCCGAAATTACGGTAATCCTTTCTCAAGAAACGCGCCGCAATTACGGAATCCGTATTTCCATAGAGAAACCCAAAATTACGGTAATCCTTTTCCATGGGAAAACGCCCCCAACACGGTAACCGAGTTCTCATAAAATGCCCGAAATTACGGTAATCCGTAGTTCTCATAGAGAATGCGCCGAAATTACAGTAATCCATAGTTCTCATATAGAATGCGGCAAAATTACGGTAATCCGGTTTTCTAAAGAGAACGCGCCAATTACGGTAACCGAAGTTTCATAGAGAATCCCCGGAAATTACATAATCCAATTTTCTCATATAGAATCGGCAAAATTACGGTAAACCGAAGTTCTCAAGAGAACGCCCAAAATTCGGTAATCCGGTTCTCAAGAGAACGCGGCTAATTACGTAATCCGTATTCTCAAGGAACGTCCCGAAATTACGGAAAATCCGTATTCTCGTAGGAATGCCCGAAATTCAGTAATCCATGTTCTCATAGAGAACGCGGAAAATTACGGTAATCCATATTTTTCTCATAGGAACGGCCAAAATTTTAGGTACCCATATTTTCTCATAGAGAACGTGCCGAAATTACGGTAATCCGTAGTTCTCATAGAGAATGCGCCGTAATTATGGTAATCCATAGTTCTCATAGAGAACGTGCCGAAATTACGGTAATCCGTAGTTCTCATAGAGAACGCGCCGAAATTACGGTAATCCGTAGTTCTCATAGAGAATGCGCCGAAATTACAGTAATCCATAGTTCTCATAGAGAATGCCGGCCCCATAGACATTCATTACTCGTGGCGCGTATTCGCCGCAAGTATTTGACATGTCACTTATCTCCCCGCTCGTACACTAATACGCCGCGGGAGTACGCGCATATTAGTGCGAGCTCCTGACACGATGTACTGCGGCGCGTATTGTACGCATTGCAGTACATTGTGTGAACATAACCTTGATCGAATAGGTTCCTGGAGTTAGGGAAAAAAAAATTTAGGTTCAGGATGTCCCAAATGCAAATCTTTTCTCTAACACTATCCCTAACCATAATCCTAATCTTAAATTTAGGGTAGGCATAGGGTGCTTTACAAGATTGCAGGGGTTACATTACTGTTCCACAGCTCTCCGATCCAGCAGTGCTCAACAGTGTGGCGTCACTTTTGGTCATATCTGAAGTCACTATCAGATATCATAACATAGGGCTCATCATACAGTGTACAAGTAAGTATAGCATCATAATACTACCTAATACAATGTACAAGTAACAGTACATATAGCACATAACACTGGCATACAATGTACAAGTAACAGTACCATATAGCACATAAAACTGGCATACAATGTACAAGTAACAGTACCATATAGCACATAACACTGACATACAATGTACAAGCAACTGTACCATATAGCACATAACACTGGCATACAATGTACAAGCAACAGTACCATATAGCACATAACACTGTGTGACGAAAACAGCCTAGTCCGCCGGCCCACTGGAGGGACGACGGCCTGACTTGGGGTGTATCTCAACGTTGCACAGACCCCTAGGGGGGTGCACAAAGTCAGCCAGATACGGTTCCACTGTTCACCCCTGTCCACACGGGCACAGGGAGAAGAAGGGGGACGGGAGAACACTTTCCTCGTCCAGAACCCTGAACGGCTGCCACCAGTTCTCTCGTTTAGTTATATGACCGGTCTGTTACCGACTTATAACAGGGCCAGGAACCAACTCTTGGGTAGCTATATATTATAGACCGAGTACTAGGCATGTGAAGCCGATGATCAAGACAGACTAACTCAGATTAAAGTTTATAGATTTAATTAGCCTTGGAGGGCACACTAGACAAATACATACAAAAGGATAATAATATACAGGAAGAGTCAGAGGTGCACATACAAGTATGGGTTACAGACAAAAAGCAGTTAAAATGGGTCAAGTTACCTTCGGCTTGGTTCTGGGCTCACATGGGAGGGCTTATGTGGCCTGGCTGCTGTGTACGGATGCTCCTGGAAATGCTCTTAGGTACCCCCCCTCCTGGATCAATGGCAGAGCCCACACGGGCTCCTGCTTATATCTGTGAGGGGACAGCCCACTTTCACGCCCCCACACACCCCTGGGACAGTCTAAGAACTCCTCCCTCTCAGGTCATGCATTTTCTGATACAAACACAAAAATGGACTATAACGCGGCAGGTCATTGGCACAGAAGGAGCCGGTATACATCAAACCGGCGGGCCTACACGACGCCCGGATAACAGACACCTACTTTTGGGCTCCGTAGGTCCGGTTTTCTGGTATCTCGGTCCCCTGCGCCCCAGAAACCTGGAAATGGTGCTGTGTGGCGGGAGTTCCTTTGTTTTGAGATATAACTCGCCATGCACCATTTATGAGCGATCGTCTATAAATCGATATAAAAATATCGGAGACGGCCCAACTGGGGTTGGATTAATTGAAGTTTTTGAAGCTTGGGAGTTTTGAGCAGCATTTGTTTCAGTGCAAATTTAAATGGAAGTGAGGGTTCTTTTGAGGTTTTCCATGTATCCTGCTGTGCCAACATCCATGGAAAGCATTTACAATGGGTCTTTGGCTGTGCTGATTAACATGTAAATTGCTTTCCTGGGGGGCTAGGGGTCTGACTTGTCTAGGTTGGAGAGAGGACTCATATTGAGTCAATTTTCTTCACACACTGGCATACAATGTACAAGTAACAGTACCATATAGCACATAACACTGGCATACAATGTACAAGTAACAGTACCATATAGCATATAACACTGGCATACAATGTACAAGTAACAGCACCATAACACTGTGACCCTAAGACATGCAGCTGGTTTATCAATCAGTGCACCATTCATTTTGAGGTCCGGGCACATCAGTTCCCCTCGGTGGCCTTAATTGTCAGGCTACTCTCAGGTGAAGCTTTGGCCTGGGCCTTACCTCCTTGGGAGTGAGGAGATCCGTTGACAGTGGATTTACAGGAATTTTTGAAGTTCTTCCGTAAAGTTTTCAAAGAACCTGGGTGCAATACACTTGCTGCTTCTTCTCTGCTCCACCTCAGACACGGCATGACCCAGTGCATCGCCTACTGTCTGTTTATTCTTGAACATCCCCAACTCGTGGCCAAACCCCTACCCCTTCCCGGTGACACACCCCTTTTTCTCTCGACTCTTCCCTATTTAATTCCTTCAAAATACACAAGACACCGGGTTGGATTTTAAATGGCCACAGCAGCCGTATTTATTAGACAAACACTGGTAAAACATAAATGGCATATAAACTTAGCAGAATATATATCATAAAACTATTATATATATATATATATATATATATATATATATATATATAAATAAAACTATCTGTCCTAGCCAAACTCCCTATTAACTAGAGTATCAACATGATACCTGCAATCGAAAACCCCACTTGAATGTAACAAAGTTGGGCTGAAGGAGGTCTTTGGAGAGCTCTAGAGACCCGGTTCTGGCCACCCATTACCAAAAACCCTACCCTCAGCCGTCACTCCTGGCCCGAAGGTACCATATGCCCGATTCCAGGGCATCCAATAATCCGGGCCACCAGGGACATCACCCTGCTGAGCCCGCCCAACTGGCCAATCCGAGCCACATATTCCACTAAACCAGACCGTCATCCCAAATGACTCCTTTGGCACTCCGAATCCGCTCCTCCAAGGACCATCAACAACCGTCACAGCAAGCAGTCCATGAGGCCTCATGACTGCGCTCCCACCGCCCCAAAGCCCTCTCGATGCCTTCTTGGAGGACAAGCATCCACAGATCCAAACCTATCTCGTTGAGGTGGACCCCATCAGCTCTCCAAAAATTCCCGTCACCTGGTTCCAGGTTCCTGTGTCGCACCAAGACCCCTCCATTATGGGCCACAAAACCCCCAATCGCCCGATTCAGCTTGACACGGGCCCTCTCAATCTTCTCAACCGCCTCAGCATGCCGCCAAAATTGCCAAGGCACTACGTCTGACCATACTGTTATCAAACCGAGATACATAACCCAAAGCCTCAGCAGATCAAACCGAATATCTCGAATAAGTTCCCGCAACGGCCTGGCCCCCAAATCATTGCCACCTAAATGCAGAACCAATATTTGTGGCGGGCTTTCCCAAGCAACAAATGATTGAAATTCGAACAGAAGATTCCTCCATAGCAAGCCGCGAACTCCAATCCACCGCAGCAGAGCCACTTCTCGAGGAAATCCGAGTTGACGACCATTCGGCCGGACCTGTGCCCGAATGGATCCCCAGTGGATGAATGAGTGACCAAAGATCCAGACTAAGCACCGCTGATGACCTAGGGAGAGATTTTGGAAACGAACAGAGAGGGAGGGGAGGGGGGAGAGGGACATACACATGACCACACACTTATCGCCACCACACAAACGACGACACAAAGAGTGACACTTAACACAAATACCCGGACCTCCCCCTGCCTCAAAACACGACCTTTCAACTGCAATTACCCCTTAACCACCAGCCGGGTTTAACCCGCCGATGAATCCACCAAATGAGGGCGTATATATAGGCGAAAGCGGTCAGATTCCCACCTTCCAATCCGGCGGATCGCTTCTGGACTGAATCCCAGACCCGCCGCTTCCGTCGCCGCTCAAATCCTGAAGGAATGGGGGGGCGAACTGCCGAGGATCCAAACCCAGAGCTGCCAGAGTGGACCGCAGTACCGAAGAAAACTGATACCGAGTAAGAAAAGAACCGTCCAAGTGCCTCAGTAAAGGGCCCCTTAAGTGTGGTCCACGATCTGAATAATCCCGCCAACAAGATACAGGACACATCATGGACCCCGGGATCCGGGCTAAGCATACTTCCTTACCCCGACCTAACCTATCCAGAAGGACAGGCGGCCATCTTGTTCCCAGACATCATCCCTTAACAATCCACCTCCCCTAAACTTGCTGGGGGACACCAGCTACCCTACCCGCAAGTCCCCAAAAAAAAGCCAGTGAAAACGCCAAGCGGAAGAGAGACACTTCAAACCCAGAAGAACACACACCAGGGAGAGCCGATCCCATACGCTCTAACATGCTAAAAACAATTGGTCGACGACCATCTTGCGGACGAACCCTAAGGGTAAACCCCCTCACAAGTTGGCGAATTGTAAAGGTCTTGGTGACATCCCGCAAACCCTTGGCCTTGCAACCAAAGGAAACTGCTGATAGAAAACGATGCACCCTCGCAGTAGACCATTGGTCCTCCGCCGCATGTCCCAAAAAGCCAAATAAAGCCGTTTCCCACGGGACACATTGTCCCCACTACCCGTAGTTCCCAGCCATTGCGTCCATACCGACCACGACCGCTCATATTCCGCCCAGGTGGTAGCAGCCAATGACTTCTGGAATAGACCCGTTGCTATGGTAACACCACGCTCCAAAGTTGCTGGGGGCACTCGATTCCTGTGGCGGCCGCTCCTGGTGCCGATGCTCGAAATCGATCCCACTGTGAATGAGATAGAGCATCAGCAACCTCGTTCTGGACACCAGGAACGTGACTAGCCACTACCCACATGTTAAGTTGCAAACAGCGCAATACCAAATAACGAAGCAACCGAATTACCGGTGGGGATGAAGCCGACAAACGGTTAATAGCTTGCACCACCCCCAGATTATTGCGGAAGAATCTCACTTTCCGGTCCCGGAGTAGTTTTCCCCAAATTTCGACAGCAACTACAATAGGGAAGAGTTCTAGTAACGCCAGGTTGCGAATTAGGCCTGACTCGATCCATGAGGGGGCCAGGGACCTGTGCACCAATCTCCTTGACAGTAAGCGCCAAAACCCACCCCTCCCACTGCATCCGTATACACCTCCACATCTGCGTTGGGCACCGTCGGACCCATCATCAGGGAACGGCCATTATAAAGCTCCAAAAATTCGTCCCAAACTCGCAAATCGGCTTTTAACTCTGCCCCTAAACGAATAAAGTGATGAGGTGCCAGAACTCCCGAAGTCGCAGACGCCAGGCGCTGACAAAATATGCGCCCCATGGGCATAATCCTACAAGTGAAATCCAGTTTGCCAAGCAGCGATTGCAGATCCCGCAAGGCAATTTTCTTTTTTCGCAAAGCCACCTGAACGCCTGAATGCAAATCCAATAGTTTGTCCTCTGGTAAACTGCATTCCATACGGATTGTATCGATGCAAATCCCGAGAAATTGCAAACAAGTGACTGGACCCAATGTCTTCTCAGGAGCCAAGGGAACCCCAAACTTGGCCGCCACCCATTGAACCGACGCCAGTAAGGACCCGCAAATTTTCAAATCCGGCGGACCAACGCACAAAAAATCATCTAAATAGTGGATGACTGAAGAAAAACCAGATATATCTTTTACCACCCATTCAATAAATGAGCTAAAAGACTCAAAGTACGTGCAGGAGATGGAGCAGCCCATAGGTAGACAGCGGTCCACATAAAATTCACCCTCCCAAAAACAACCAAGCAGCCGCACACTGTCGGGGTGTACCGGCAATAAACGAAAAGCCGATTCGATGTCGGTTTTTGCCAACAGGGCACCCTTCCCCGCAGCGCGTACCAGCCGCACTGCTGCATCGAAGGAGGCATATTCGACCGCGCAGATCGCGGGATCAATGCCATCGTTTACCGACGACCCTCGAGGGAAGGACAGGTGGTGAATCAGTCGAAATTTATTAGGTTCTTTTTTAGGAACCACGCCTAACGGCGAAACAACCTGATCCGCCATAGGCAATGATGTAAAGGGGCCAGCCATCCTACCCAATGCCACCTCCTTCCTCAGTTTATCCCGCACCACGTCAGGGTATTCTGATGCCGACCGCAGGTTCTTCGTCGTGAATGGCACTGAATGAGCCGGAGGAGGGATCCTAAAACCGAACTCAAAACCCTCCTCCAAAAGTTGGGCCCCTGCCCTGTCCGGAAATCTATTTAGAAACGGAACCATCGCGGTGAGCCTCACTGGGGTCACGACCTTGGGAATGCGATGATCCAAGTTTCCCTTCCCCTTCCTAAAACATTTTGACGCCCCGTGGGACCCCGCACTGCACAGAGAGCAGGCGTGCTTAAAACGACAGGCAGCTCCGAAACGGCATTGGCCTTCATTGAACTGCCAACAAACTCCCAACTTGGCGCCGGCTTGAGAGGAAGACCCGGAGTATCCAAAACCTGCGGATTGGCCGGTTCCACCGGCCCCCCCCCATGAAAGGGCTGCCCATACCGCATCGGCGCCATGACGTTAAGCCACAGACCTATGTCCTTGTGATCCCATCTTATCGACGGGCGGACTGCCTTACGCTGGCGAAACTGCTCGTCATAACGCAGCCACGCCTGCCCTCCGTAAGTCCGATGCGCCTCGCCAATTGCGTCCATATAGCAGAAAAGCGCAATGCTCTGCCGCTTTCTCGACAATCACACTTGCCAGTATGGCAAAGGCCTGAAGCCAATTTTGAAAGGTCTGAGGTATGAGACGCCATTGGCGTTTCTCCTTATCCTCCTTTTTGCTGTCGTCCTTTTTCCCTTTATCCAAATTGAATTTTTCCAAAGGCAACAATGAAAATATCTCAACATATTCGTCTTGCCTTATTTTTTCTTTTACCTCTTTCTTCAAATGCGCCCCCAGCGGCCCTTCGAAACACACGTAAACTTCGCCTTTTGCCTTGTCATCCAATCTAATGCCATCGCCATTATCTTTTTCAGTCTGTACCGAGACTGTTACACCTGGCTCCCGCCCCCCAATGACTGCAGCGGTGCTTACTGATGCTACTGGGGCAGAAGCGTTGTTTGACCCAAGAACACCGGACTCCCCTCAAGACAAATCGCGTGGAAAAGAAGATGAGGCAGTGCCAACCTGGCCCGCTCGCCCTAGTATGTCCCGGAAAACCCCCGCCAAATCCTGCCAACCCAAAACACTCCCGGAATCGACCCCCCCTACTGATGATCCCGTCGTGTCATTGACCGACCCAGCCCTCGCGCTGGAAGACAAACCAGACAGAGAACCAATAGCAGACATAGACACACACTCACCGGACTGCGCAGGTGCTGTGTCCCTGCCAGCCGTCACGATGGGTGCCTGAAGAGACGCAGTCATCGGGCTGTTGGCAACCAGGAACTCGGAATGGCGCTCCCGGCCACCAGCATGATGTAACGGAACGGACACTGATGATCGAACCGCAGGCTGACGAGTCGAAGAGGAATGGAGTGCCGCGGGCAAAGATGTCACCCGGATCGCGGATGCAGGGCCAGATCGGGACCGCCCGCCAGACGACTGTGACCCGGATCCACACCGACTGGAACCTCAGGATCCATGAGCTCTGGATGTCGCAGCTGACGGATGACTGTCTGGCTCCCCGGCCGGTTCATTGCCAGGGAAACCGACCACCTCACCTTCCTCTAGCTGGGTAGCAGACCCAGCAGATGCAGTCACTTGAACCTGCTGTAAACTGCCAGACGCCGCACGGCCCGGCCACCTAGCGGGATTCCTGCCAGTGCGCTGGCCAGGGGTCCGGTCATTGGAGCCCGAGGTGCGCAACGCAGGGTCCCTGACGGGGCTCCCTCGGCGTGAGCGGGGCCTAAAAATGTCCGGGCTCAGACGCTCCGGAGGTTGCGTCCGCCTCCGACTACGAGGAGGCGGAGAAACAACAGGGGGGATGAGGCTTGGCTACCTAAAAGACTGGCCACCTGGGATTGCAGCCAGTCCTCGCCCCTGGAGTCGGCCGCTTGCCGAAGCTCCTGAAGCAGCCCATCAATGCCCGCCATAGTAATGGATAGACAAACCCACAGGGAAGAAGGGAAACGCGCCACAGGTACCGGGAGAGTAGCGGGGAGCTCCGATTTCTTCTCCCGCCGCCGCGCGTCTGCCGCGTCACAGCGCAGGGCGCGGTCTTTATACCCCACGTCCCCCTGCACATGACGTCAGACGCCGGCGAGCCGGGTCATGCGGCGCCTCCCTCTAATGGGAGCTGCGCGCCACCATCCGGCGCCCTGACTTTTCCACGGTGGGCCAATAGGCCATTCAGTTCTGCACATTGGTCTCTGAGCTTGCCTGGAACAATGAGGCTTATGGCGGCTTTTTGGGCGGGTCAAATCAAGGACGAGCTGGCTGATCTTGATCTGCCATCTACTCTGGATGACCTCATCGCTTGATTGGATATCTGCTTTTCAGAAAGAGAACTAGAGCTTCACCAACAGTCTGTGTCCTCCTGGCCTCACAGTCTTCCTCACCTTGCACTTATCTTCCCAAGTTTCCCTAACCTGACACCCACATTTCCTCAAGATTAACCCATGTAGGTGGACAGTCTTCATCTTTCGGAGGAGGAATGAACCCACAGACACAGTCTAATAATGTACCTTTACTGTGGCAGTACCAAGCATTTGCTGGAAAAACTGCCCAGTTCGACCATCCACACCCTGGAAGACCTTGTGCCTCGGTCTTCTGAGGAGGCAACTCTGGGTGAAGTTGCATCTGTTCCTTGTCGGACCACCCTGGTCACTCTCAGTTCTGTATCTGGCTTCAGTTTTTAAGTCCCTGCTGTCCTCTATTCTGGTTCCATTGCAAACCTTATTCTATCCTCATTGATTTCCAAGTACCATCTGCCTGTCCTCAGTCTGGAAAAGCTACTGCGTTTCTCCTCCATCAATGGAGAGATTCTCAAAGAATCTGTTCTGTACCAAACCGAACCACTGACGTCACAGGTTGGGAGTTCCCGCAAGGAGAAGATCTCGCTCTATGTTCCCCCTTGCTGCACGCTCTGTTGTTGGACTGGAAAATGGGAGTGATCATCCATTGGGGCCACTCGTGTTGCCTCAAGCATCCCAGTCTGGTGCAATCTCATCCACCTCTCCTCCTGTCAACCACCTCTGTTGTCTCTGCTGTGGACCCCCTATGTCAGGGGGTCCACCGCAGGCCAGAAGAAGGTGTTTGTACTCCCGTTACTTCAGTGGTCCCGGAAGAAGAGCAGGTAAAAAGGAGGTACTAACATAATGCGATCTCCGCTTAGGACAGTGGGAGTGCTCATGTCTCGGACCCCACTGCTGATGTCCACTCAACACTCCATGCCACTGCCCTGTTCTCCTCCGATCTCCTGTTTGTTTCTGGCGCATATGCATGTCCTCCCTAAGGCACATGTGCCGGCTCTCTGAGATTTAAAGGGCCAGTACCTAATTACCTGGACAATGGCCAACAACCATAACAATATTGTCACACAGTGTCACACTGTAATACTGTAATACACACTGTCATATAACATACAAGAGAACCATCATAAAGCACCATAAGAATACTACTCTATAGTGTGCAATAAATTTACCATACAGCTCTAATTTGGTCAAATAGTGTACAGGTAACTTGTGCAGTTATACAGTACACATGTAGCCTGCCATACAGCACCAACATAATAATGTCATTCAGTGTACCACACTCTCATACAGTATGCAAAACACCCTATCAAATAGCACCAACATAAGGCAAACATATATCACAGACATAGTGCCTAATTGCCAACACTATACAGTATCCAAATAACAGATCAATGCTTTAATAAAATAAGGGGCTAAATACTGTGTACAAGTATACTGTCTACGTTTACAAGCACCCATCAAATACGCCAACCAATAATGCAGACTAGTGCCAAAAAACCACACATACGTACCAAAAAAAGTGCATTGCAGTTAAATAAAAATGCTCTAACCGTAAAAGGGGACCTGCCAAAACCCCAAAAAAAAATTTAAAGCGGTCGGGGGCCAGACGACAATACTAGGCAAGCAGGGAAACCGGGGGGCCCACTTCACCCAGGCAGAAAAGGGGGTTTCGGGGATTTTATGGAGAGCCTATTTTTTCCATTTTGGGGGGCGCTATATGCCTTATTTACCTAGGGCAACAGAATACTTTGTCCTAGTCTCTTAAACATAATGCAATCATGTAACACAGACATAGTGCCAAATTACCACCAGTATCCAAATAATAGCACAATGCAGTTAACTAAATAAAGCCCCACCAAAAAACCATGACCCATTCAAGGGGGAAAATGCTGCCAATCTTTAAAAATCTATACTTTTCAGTAATTTGATCTTCCCCTGTCTCCAGTTTGGGGACTGGGGGCCTGGGCCCCGGGTGGGTTGATTTAGGGGCCCAGGGGAGCTATTTTGGGGGGCCATTGTACAGCTACTGAAAAATGCCCCAACATGCTTCTTTATTTGCTTCTTGTTTTTACTTTCTTTTTCTCTTACCCCGCCCTCAGGGATGCAAATGCAGTTAAAAGCCTATTACAGTTCTGCCATGCTCAGGGGCCCACCGGGGATTCCCCCTGTTCTCCAGTGGGCCAGTCCGAGCCTGCCTGTTTCTATGGCATATAATTATTTGCTGTACTTTCCCTTTAATTGGAGCAATATGGCATTTACACATAATATGGAAGCGTTCTATACCGGAGTCATATCTGTAAGAAGACATTGAAGAGAAGGTGCTTTATATTTATTCCCCCTGAGCAGCAGAATATGAAGCCGCTCGTCCCTATTTTTTCTATGTCGGATTTTTTTTCTTGCTGGTAAACAGCCGGCAGCGCATCAGCTCTACTATATCATGGCCACGCAGCCAGCGCTCCAGCTTCCTGCCCAGAATTCATATTACTTATTATCATACAGCTACTTCATTTCGAAGGAAAAATGTGTTTGATCTGCGGGGAGTCGCCGTCTTCAAACAATCTTATCACAAACAAAGAGCGTCTTTCCAAGTTCTAAGTAAACACCTTCCATCTTCTAATTAGCGACATATGCTGTAGCTATGATTAAATACAAAAGCACCCGGCTGCCGAAATTCTTCTCAATCTCACAATATAGAAAGCAAAATCTACACAGTAGGAACACTATATGGTGGCACATGAGGTCCCCGCTGAGACACATGGTGCCTCCTTGGGGCACTGTATTCTCTCTTTGCATCAATAATTTGACATATGGGGGGACATACCACTTTTTATTCACTTTCATGTAGAAAACCGTATGTCTCAACTTGAAATCAAATGTCCCTGGGGGCATAGTATGGGGGCATAACATGGGGTCATCTAACCATCGGGGCATAGCATGGGACCATATAAGTATGGGGGCATAACATGTGGTCATATAAACATGGAGGCATAGCATGGGGCAATATATATGCATGGGTGCATAGCATTGGATCATATAAGCATGGGGTCACAGCATGAGATATAAGCATGAGGTCATAACATGGGTCCATATAAGCTTGGGGTCAGAGCTTGGGTCCATATCAGCTTGTGGTCATAGCATGGGTCCATATAAGCATGGGGTCATAGCATGGGATATAGGCATGGGGTCATAGCATAGGATATAAGCATGGGGTCATAGCATGGGATATCAGCATGGGGTCATAGCATAAGATATAAGCATCGGGTCATAGCATGGGATATCAGCATGGGGTCATAGCATAGGATATAAGCACGAGTGCATAGCATGGGTCTATATAAGTCTAAGGGCATAGCATGGGGGCATATTATGGGGCCACATAAGCATGTCCATCTCTATGGGGTCGTAGCATGGGATATAAGCATGGGCTCATAGCATGGGATAAAAGCATGGGGTCATAGTATGGGATATAAACATGGAGGCATATCATGGAATATTAGCATGAGGGCATAGCATTGGTTCCTATAAGCATGGGAGCATAGCATGGGCCCATATAAGCATAAGGGCATAGAATGGGACAATATATACATGTGGGCATAGCATGGGACCATATAAGCATGAGGGCATAGCATGGACCAATAAAAACATGGGTGATGCAGGGGCCCAAAAAAAACTGTCTAGACTGCCCAATGCACACCTTACTTTCTACCTCACTTTCTCTGCCTTTCTCACTGAAAAGCAGCCCCAAGCCTGCTTTTTCCATACCCACCTTTGCCCAAGGGCTTTTGGGGGCCGTCCAAGCCTCATGGTCCGGGTTTATAAAGCATCAAACCCCCTAAATTAGACCCCAGGGGTTTTTGGTTGTGAAACTACAATCCAAACTCTATTTCCAAAAACGAAAAAAGCAAGAACCCCCATAAAAGATCTCTATAAAGTGATGCAACTCTGATCAAGAGCATCGTGGTCTAAAAACTGGGGCCTTAAGGCTGGCTTGACAGGTGGGCACCACTTGTTTGTGGTCATGTCATATGTCTTTCAGAAGCAATCCTAACCAAGTCATGATAGATATTGTGCACAAATCCAAAACTTACCTAAATGAACCCTCATCTTTGCCAAGAGAAACTACTGTAGACTAGCAGTAGATAAAATCACCTGAACAAATCAAAATCAACACAGCAATTTATTTGGTAATAGTCTTTATTTACCTTTCCCCTTTAAGCCCTACTCGTAAAACTGCCTGAAAATGCCCTAAAATACTCAGGAACATTTTGGGCAAGGCTTGCTGAAATTGGGCAATTTTTTAGCCCACTTCCTGTGTTTGGCCTTGCAAAATTTTAAAGTTGGCAAGCATGGGCCCTTATTGACTGCAGTTATAGCTACTATGTTTAAAATGTGGTATGACTAAGTCGATCAAATGAATGGTCGGCCATATCAAAGCTTGCTAAGCTAAGCTAGTCAAGGGAAGAGTCATATTTCAATAGTGACTACCTTAATTTTAATGTAATAGAGCGAGCGTCTAAATGCCAATTAGACTTTCTGTGAACCCCCCAGGCTCTACAACCTGGCTACCACCACATGCTTTGCCTCCCTTATAGCTATGTCCCTGGAAAAAAAAAAGCATAATTTTAAGTAATGACCTCCTTATAAGAGACTTTTTGTGCCCATCAGGGCCCCCTTGTCTCACTCCTTGGGGGACGGGCGCTATTTTGGGGTGTAGAGGGGCAAAAACCATTTAAAAAAAACGCACAACAAACTTGTACCTATTCACACCAGCATGCAGAAAAGCCACAGTATAATACAGCGGAGGGTGTCTTTATTTTGTATTGGACACCTAGAAAGTGCTGGGGAGGGGGGGGTTCCTGTTTTGTGTTGGACACCCAGAAAGTGTGGGCACCAACCCAATCGAATAGTATGGGCGTCAATAAGGTTGAAGCCCTTTTGATTTTTGGCCCTTCTGTATGCCCTTTTCTATATGCAATTGCATACCACAGCCACCCCCTGATGCATGGAGGGCAAGTGAGTGTTTGTTCTATTGGTATTTTTGCATTTGTGCAATCTCCAGATATATTACACTGTGGCTTTTCTGCATGCTGGTGTGAACAGCTATCAAGTTATTGTGCAGTTTTTTATCATCTAATTGTTCCCCTAGCAGTAGGATGTGTGAGCTACTGCTCAGCAATTAGCTGCACCTGTTTATCTTTCCCAAGTAGCATAGGGGCCAATGTTGCCTCCTACTGGATTCAGTCTAGTCCAGCCATTGAGCTGTAAGTATGGCCTATGTAGTGTTTTTGGACAAACCATTTAAGAAGCAAATGAACCATTCAACATGCTGGACCTTTGTTCTCTCTCAACCTTATCTACTATGCAACTATTAACTTGGCCCTATTGGGCTTAAGTAGCCCGAAGATATATTTTTTATGGCTGTTTGTCCCACCCAACTCCCTTGTGCTGCCGAAAGGTGAACGGACTAATCAAATATCAATTTAACCTCTTCAATTTCCCAAAGACAAAGCCACAAATCCAATATAGCCCAACTGCTAAAAAAGTTGCCAAAAATTAAATTGGACAAGTCGATTTATTCCAACGAAGACAGCAGAGTCCAGCGCTTCTCTGTCAATGAGAACTTTATATTTTACAGGATAAGTTATTTCCACTATCTTTTTTAATTAGCACCATTACGTTGGCCTTGAAATGCTGCCCAGAAACTGTAAATGTGACAATATCTTCCGCGGCTCAACTTAAAGCTGATGAATTAAATGGAGACTAATTTTAGACGACAAGGGAAGTGGTTATGAGTCGAAGATATTTGCATGCGCCCTTACCGGAGATCAGCCGTAAAACACATTGTGGAGTGGAAAAATTGTTTAATAATATATCTGGTGACGTAGGTTTTTGACCAGCAGGCTACTGACAGAGGGCAGTGCAATGTGGAGCAGCTAGCATCAGTATAATCTACATCAGAGGTAGGCAGAAACTTCAGAGCATCTTGAGATCTACTTGATACCAACTTGTTATAAGACCATTGGTGGTGGGAATAGTGTGAAAGATATAAATAAATTTTCCGCAGTGTGCAGAAAAGCCCAAAAATTCTGCCTGGCGTATTGCATTTACTTTGGTATCTGTACTTTGAGTGTTGCTGACAAAAAGAAACAGGTCAGGTGGATCCAGAGGGTCCATTGTGAGAGTTAGCAATAACCACACCAGGGAGCAGAGTCCAAGGAGCCCTCCTGGTCGTCATCCTCAAACTTGGACATACGGGGGAACCCCCGGCCCTACCCCCCTGACATGGTCGCTACTGGACACCCTATGAGGTCTGGGGAAAAACGTCGTGTCGTAGACAGGGTACAGGCAAGCAGTCAGGGCAGGTGGCGTTATAGCAAAGTCGGTAAATCAGGCAGTCAGGGTGGGCGATGGACAGGAGAGTAGTCAAAAAACTGGATAGCATGTGAAACAACTGGGAAAGATGCACCAATAACTAGCAAGGCAGAAAGGGGGAGGAATCCTTATAAAATCCTTATTAAAACCAAAACACAATTGGTTCCTGGAATAGCTGGATGGGGCACACTGGCCCCTGGGGGGTGGCTGCAAGCACACCCCTGAGCCAGAGACTGAAGCCAATGGGGAGCAAAGTACGGGGCCTAGTGCAAGGAGGAATAGAGTTGAGCTTGCTGTCGTGCACAGTGTATCGCAATATGTGCAATATGCAGGTAAGTGGTGTGCCCTGACACCATATCTCACAGTATTTGAAGAATGGAAAGTGGTACAAACATTTAGGCGGCAGAGGGGTTGGCCCGATAGTCTAGTCCGTTCCCTTTACCCACGGGCCGTTTAGTATTCCCCCCGCATGACCCGGTCCATGGTTTCCAGATACGTCCAGCTTCCGTCAACGAGGTGCGAGAATCCGAAGAACGGCGTCCGGGACCCGATTTTTCGGCTGGCGGGCTCACAGCAACCGCACAGTCCGGTGAGTTCCCCTCTCTGTCTTGTCCATTCTCCCATCCTTTTGTTGCAGAGCGCAGCGCTAGATCAGTCCCCGGGGTTTGACGGTGAAGTAGCCGGCTTGTGCGGGATTGCAGCTGGTGTGTAGGAGTTTTTGACTAAGTTGAGCCAAGTGGAGAATGTTTTTTTCTCCACTGTGGCGGAATGGAGCCATGCGGTACATCCACCGGTTTTGGCTACTGACTTGGTAGCGTCGGATGGTGGGTCGGTGAGGACGCGATGGACGGCGGTGTCGGTTCAGATGGAGCCACGGGGGTGGATCTATTGGAGAAAACTAAAGGGGGGGTTTACATTTTCTTTTGGGGCCCCCTTTGGGCGTCATTTAAAAAAGGAAGGAAAAGAAA
>JAODAL010053026.1:0-25576 GCA_025379985.1 Phyllomedusa bahiana
GTATCCAGATTAATTGGAACTAGATGGTGGCCATGTTGTCCGCTGAAGAGAGGTCGGGTTCTTTTTCCAGCAAGATTGCAGGAGTAGAGAACTTCAGAAACTTGCTCTTAGGTTTTTATGGTTACATTAAAAACCTCTTTTTCTGCAAATGAAGTCAGAGTAGGACATCCAATCAATAATAAACAGCTTTTATTTGATAAGACAGAAGACACATTTCAAGTTCCATCTTGATGAAGTGTTGTTACACGAACGCTGTTTATTATTGATTAGATGTCCTGTGCTGACTTCAGCTGTGGCAATAGAAGTTTTTAGGTTAACCGTAAAAACCTAAGTGCAAACTTACAGTTGCTATATCATAAGGTAACCTCTATCTTATAAGTACATGGAAGTAACTTTGGACGGGAAGTGATAAAGCAGCAGGTGCTGCGGGACCAGGACCAATGTGGAACAGTAAATTGCCCTGCAAAAAACCCGAATCCTAACCCCATTTTAGGTTTAGGATAATAGTAGATTTTTTGAGATTTTTTGAAGAGGTTGTTCCATGTCAGACATTGCTACATATCGCTAGGATAAGCCCTCAATGTCAGACAGGTTTGGGGCACATTCTCGTTAAGTGTGGATCTCAGAGGTGGAACATGCACCTACCTGACATTGATGACATATCCTAGCAATAGTTCTGAGGTGGGACAACCCCTTCAAATTCAGCCCATCCCAAATCAAACTGCTTAGATTAGGGAAGAGTTTGACCTGAATGTGAAGTGCAACACTAATATTGCCATAAACAGAGGGACAATGACATAATACATACTATAGATAAGAGAAGAGCTGATGGCACAGATTTTTTTTTTCCAGATTAAATATTTTTTTCCAAAACAGGAATCAATGAAAATGATGAAAAATTTTAGAAAACCCCACTAAAGATCTGTAACAGGGGTTTCCCAGTTTATTAAAAAAATGTTTTTAAAAAACAAACATTTAGTCAGGGCTTGCTGTGAGCACACTTTATCCCATTTAATAACAGTAAAACTACCCCTGTCCCTGACGTATTATTAAGGGTTACAATTATGGTTATTAGGGTTAGATTTAGGGTTCGGGTGAGAGTGAGCGTGGAGAAAGTCAGGTTCAGTCAAACCGGTGTTGAACCCACACAGGGAGAGATTCAAGCAACATTAGTAAAAGAAAAACAAAAAAAACCCCACCAAAATAGGTTTTTAGGCTGCTGAAATTCAGTAACAAGACAGGAAACCCTAACCCCAAATTTGGGTTGGGGCTATAATTTTTTTTTGGGTGAATATTGACAAAAATTAATTTGGACCGACCTTAATTGAGGTGCTCGGATTCGGATCGAGTTTGACCTTGACACGAAGCCACTGTTTTCAACCCTGCATGTACTAAAAATAAACGAAAATGTACCAGGTCATAAATGAGGGAATATGGCCAGTCCCAAAATAGTTAAACCATCCCCCTTATCACCCGGTTTAAACCCCTTTTAATATCAGATCCCAAGGTGAATAGCAAGGCTCAGTGTATATCATGCATACAGCACCTCCCAAGTTTCCCTCTCTTGAAGGGACAGTGCCTGTTTTTAACCCATGTTCCTCTTTCACTCTTTGATTTTTTAACGTCCTTCTTTTTCACATGGAAAATAGATTTGCATTAATAAACTTGTCCATATTTTTCCAAATAATACCTGTCTGGCTCCTAATTTATATATTAGCTGCAACTTAAAAAGGGATGTTCCCCACAAAGCCAAGTGTACTGCACGGGGCCAGATCTCAGCGGCTTAAGCGAAATGCTAGAATGAGGGGGGTGGCACTGCGGTATCGTTCCTTTTCAATTCTATGGGAGTTCTAAGTGTGTGCACTCAGCTATATTCGGGAGCTCTCATAGGTGTGACTGGAGAGCCGCAAGCACCTCCTCCTCATTCTCATGCACGGTCGGCTTGCAGCTCGCTGAGAGCCAACCGGTGCAGCACACTTGGTTATTTCATCACTTTGTGAAATGTAGACCAAAAAAAAATGTCTATGTGTGTGAATTTGAATTAAAATTTGGATAAAATCTTATTCAAGTGTATAACTATGCATTAAAAATGGGATCCTTTACATGGTAAACTAGGGACGACATATATGAACATTGGCTCTAATAGACCAGCTCTAAATAGCCTTAAGGTAGTGTAGAATGCGCCAGAATACCATAAGTCTGGCTCAGGCACCACCTTTACCCTGGTCTTGCTGTTCTCCTGCGGTCATACATACAGGGCAGTGAAGACCCAATCCCACAAGTCTGGCTCAGGCACCACCTTTACCCTGGTGGGGCTGTTCTCCGCAGGTCATAATACAGGCCCCGTGTAGGCCAATACCACAAGTCTGGCTCAGGCACCACATTTTCCCTGGTCTGTTCTTCTGCATTTCATACATACACGCGCAGTGTAGTGCAAATACCACAAGTCTGGCTCAGGCACCACCTTTACCCTGGTCTGGCTGTTCTTCTGCAGGTCATACATATAGGGGAAAGTGTAGAACCAATACCACAAGTCTGGCTCAGGCACCACCTTTACCCTGGTCTTGCTGTTCCTCTGCAGGTCATACAAACAGGAGGAGGATGAGGAAGAGGAGGAGGAGGAAGTGGAGCATAAACATCTGGAGGAAGAGGAGGAGGAAAAGGAGGTGGAGAAGGTGGAGCATAAACATCTGGAGGATAAGATTGAAGTGGAGCATAAACATCTTGAGGAGGAGGAAGAGGTGGTGAAGGGAGGAGAGAGTAAACATCTGGAGCAGGAAGTGGTGGTGCAGGAAGGAGAGAGTAAACATCTGGAGGAGGAGAAAGAGGAGCAAAAATATCTGGAGGAAGAAGAGGTGGTGGAGGAAGGAGAGCATAAACATCTGGAGGAGAAGGAAGTAGAGTGTAAACATCTAGAAGAGGAGGTGAAGGAAGAAGAGGTGGAAGAAACAGAGCGTAAACATCTGGAGGAGGAAAGGTGGATGGAGTGGAGCATAAACATCTGGAGGAAGAGGTGGTGGAAGAAGTGGAGCATAAATATCTGGAGGAAGTAGAGAATAAACATTTGGAGGAGGAGGTGAAGAAAGAGGAGGAACATCTGGAGGAGGTGGAGCATAAAGCGGAGGAAGTAGAACATAAACATCTGGAGGAAGTAGAGGAGAAACATGTGGAGGAGGTGAAGAAAGAGGAGGACGATCTAGAGGAGGAGGAGCATAAAGTGTGTCACGGTCGGAGATAGTGGATCCTCTGGACCACACCAAGTGATGGCGTAAGCCATGCCCAGGGAGCAGAATCTAAGTAGGTCCTGGTTTTCACCGGGAGCCCCCGCAAAGCGGGATGGAACTTGCTGCGGCGGGAGTCTCCCAGGTCACTACCCTGACGTGACTTGCTTGCGGAGGCGCCGAGGTGTAGCGTGGTACAAAATCGGAAGGCAGGCTCGTAGTCGGGGACAGGCAGAAGGTCAGGACAGGCGGCAAGATTCGTTGTCAAGGGACGGAGGCAAACGGTACGGTACACGGTAATCAGAAAAAGGCTTCAGGAACGCTTTCTCTATAGGCAAAGGGCACTAAAGATCCAGCGAGGTTACTAGGAAGAGGCAGGCTTAAATAGGGGCAGCGACCAGCAATAGCCAATTACGTGCCCACGACCCGACGTGCGGGACGCGGCGGCGCTCAGCAGTGGGGCACGGATGAGCCTGTGATCTGGGACGAGGGTCGCAGGGGCATCTGTGACAAAGTGGAGGTGGAGGAGTAGAACATAAACATCTGGAGGAAGTAGAGTAGAAACATCTGGACGAGGCGGCTATGCTAGAGAAATATGAAATGGAGCTATTCCAGTGTTACTTGTATGTATATTATTATTAAGTATTAAGGATGTTGTCTAATAACTCCATATGATATATGATGATAGATTTATCATTTCTGTTAATAAGAATTTCTATATTCTGTATAAGCAATACCTGTTATTTTTTCCATCAGGTGGATGAAAGACGTGTATTGGCCCAGACCACTAAAACAGTAATTATAGAATAGCACCTATATTTCTATGTAGTTATGGTATTACATTCTATCTTGTAGGATTAGAGAGGAGTAATTCCCAAGTGTGAGTTTAGTATAAGTCAATAATAGTTTAACATTTTATGGCCTTAAAGGGTTGTCCTATCACAGACATTGATGACATATCAATAGGATATGTCATCAATCTCAGATGAGTGTGGATCCTACCTCTGGGACCCGCACCTATCTCCAGAATAGGCTCCCAAAACTCATCATTCTGAACAGAGAAGTGGACATGCTAGCACAGTCATACTCTATTCATTTTAATAGGAGTGGAATGGAGAGTGACCCCCCATGTGTGGCCACTTCTCTGTTCATAACAGGGAGTTTAAGGTGCCCGTTCTGGAGAAGAATAGCACTTGTATTTCTGAGTTATTATGTGGGATTTTATCTTGTACGGTGATTTAGTGAATTAGTCCTTCAGTGAGATCCAGTAGGTTTAAACTAACTTCTAAATAATGAAGCCTGGGTTGGAGGTTCTGTTCAGAGCCTCTGTCGCAGATTCCAGCACAAATAAGGAAAAGGTAGCGCAGCATGCTCTGCTATTGCTTCATTTAAGAAAATGGACATCATAACAGAACCCCAATGGGGACCTATGGTAGTCAATAGGAGACCAAAAGTTGCTGTTGTTGTTCATTATGTAATGGGAGGGGGGATACAGTTAAATTGTAACTGATTATGTAGCTATTGCAGATATAAAATTATTACTGTTATCTACAGATATTAGTACTATAAGATATATGTAATATATCATACTTTATAAGGCTGGAGTGAGGGGGTATATGGGACATCTTGTGTAGAGGAATTCCAGGTAACAGAACTATTTATATTGTAGAAGAAGAACAAGAAGATGGAGACCACCTTGGATCATGGAGACAATGTAAGTTTATAACAAAAACAGGGCCAGGTTTATACTGCTGGAGTCCATTGGCCCAGAACCCCTTGTGATGTTAGATCCTCTCCTCTCACTTACTAAGGCTCTCTCTTGATGATAAATGTCCCCATTACTTTGAAATTATGGATTTATTGGTATATGAGACATGTTATGTTTTATGTCCAATAGAGAGGAAAATACAGCGATGGAGGGAGCGGAGGAAAAGGAAGGGAAACATCAGGAGGAGGAGGAGGTTTAAAAGATGGAAGAGATAAATGAGGAGGAGGATGATACAGAAGTCAGGATATTTCGGGATTTCATGTATGTTTATCACTGTTAAGTACTTTGTAATTAATCAAGAAATTAAGAACATTGTCTGATCTTTAGTGTTTATCCTCATCGATCCCATATTCCAGCAATGGACAAAGCCTCATAAGGCTAAGGTGTGGTTAAAGAATTGTAAAACCCATGACCTGATTGGATAACATGAAATATTGTACCACTGTGGAATGTATAATTCAGTAAGAATTTCTATATTCTGTTTAAGCAATATCTGTCATTTTCTCCACTAGACTGCCATGGAAAGTACAATGGCCCAGGTCACTAAAACGGTAATTATAGAATATCTCCCGTACTTCTGTAGAGTAATGAGACAATTTTGTCATATAGGATTATAGGAGAGCAGTCCCTAAGCGTGCGCCATTATCTTTATATCAACTCCCTTATAATCGAGCCAGTTTTGGCACTTATTCCTTTCATTCTTGCCTCTCTACATTTTAGTAACCTAAACGTGGCTGCAGGAGACTTGTTTTATGTGGGAGAAGAACAGATGAATTATGACTGATTATGTAGACATTACATATAGTATTATTATTATTGGTATCTACAGATATAACTACTATAAGAAGGGGCTAATCATGTAGTACTTTATAGAGGGATATAAAGAGGTACATGGGGGATCTTGTATCCAGGGCTTCCAGGTAACTAGAACTGTGTTTATTGTAGGAGAGGAACACCAAGAGACGCACTATCCAGGAAGATGGAGACGATGTAAGTTTATAACAAAAGCACAGCTGGGTTTATACTGTTGGAGCCCAGTGACCAGGGCCGGACTGGGAATAAAAATCAGCCTTGGCACTAAGCCCTCACCAGCCCACATACAATATCCACTTAAAAAAAATGTCCCTTGTTCTCGCACCTCGCCACTTTCTAAAATTATCTACACTGTAAAGGTGCTTTCACATGGGGCATTTTTGGTGCATTTTTGATGTGTTTTTTGGTGCGTTTTTGTGCAGATAGGCAGAGTAGTTAATGCTGAACATTTCTGCACAGAAAAACGTATCAAAAAATGCACCAAAACTGCTCTGTGTGAAAGTAGCCTACACACAAGCAAGGAAGAAATAGTGTTGCAGAGAAACCCCTCATCACAGAGTCAGGTGTGCACTTGCTTTATAATCCGGGACAAGCCTCCCACTGCACTAATAAGCACCAAACTAACCTACAATCCCACCAATCAGATCACCAGTAGTCAGGTCACCATCACATGAATTTACAGCATGATTCAAACAAGAAGAAAAATTTACCTGACAGCAGGGACTCACAGGAGACGTCATCTCTGATGGGAGTTGTCTTCTTCTCCTTTTCTTCTCCTTCTGGCCCAAACCTCCAACTCCCTGATGAGTTGTTCACTTCCATTTTTTCTCTGTCCAGTACAGAATGCAATGTCTTCTTCTCCCGGTCACTACTCGGCCCTGTTAAATTTTAAACACAATACATCTTAGAATCCTCTCTTTACCAGCACTTTCCTATCAATTCCCCAAACAGCGTGTGTTAGACCCTAAAAATTTGAAATTAAAAAATGTCAGATAAGTGGCATGTAAATAGGTAGACCCCATTAGTTAGGTAAACAGAGCCTTCCCTCCTTTTAATTTGGTAGGTAGACCGGCCTAGCCCTGTAACTAGCCAGGTAGCTAGGGCTGCCCCCAGTAACTAACCCCCAGTAACCAGCCGGGTATCTGGGGCTGCCTCCAGTAACCAGCCAGGTAGCTGGGGCTGCCCCCAGTAACCAGCCCGCTATCTGGGGCTGCCCCCAGTAACCAGCCAGGTAGCTGGGGCTGCCCCACTAACCAGCCAGGTAGCTGGGGCTGCCCCCAGTCACTAGCCAGCTAGCTGGGGCTGCCCCAGTAACCCGCCGGGTAGGTGGGGCTGCCCCAGTAACCAGCCAGGTAGCTGGGGCTGCACCCAGTAACCAGCCAGGTAGCTGGGGTGCCCCAGTAACCAGCCAGGTACGTGGGGCTGCCCCAGGTAACAGCCCGGTAGCTGGGGCTGCCCCAGTAACCAGCCAGGTTTGCTGGGGCTGCCCCCAGTAACCAGCCGTTAGCTGGGGTGCCCCCAGTAACTAGGGAAATTAGCTGGGGCTGCCCCCAGTAAACTAGCTGTTAGCTGGGGGGTGTCCCCAGTAACTAGCCAGGTAGCTGGGGGGTGCCCCCCGTTTAAATAGCCCGTTAGCTGGGGCTTTCACCCCGTAAACTGCCAGTTAGCTAGGACTTCCCCCAAATAATTAGCCAGTTAGCTAGGGCTTTCCTCAGTAATTAGCAAGGCCAGGGCCGAGTAAGTAGCCAGGCAGGGCCAGTATGTAAGCAGGCAGGGCCCCATGTATGTAGGCGGCAGGGCCATGTATATAGCCAGGCAGGACCCGTATATAGGCAGGACAGGGCCACTTTAGGTAAGCAGGGCCAGTATTTAAGCAGGCAGGGCCATTATAATGGAAGGCAGGGCCAGTTTTATAGACAGGCAGGGCCACTATGTAGCCCGGCAGGGCCATTTATAAGCAAGGGGAGGACCAAATTATAGGTAGGCAGGGCCAGTATATTGGCAGGCAGGGCCAGTTTTATAGGTAGGCAGGGCCATTATATAGGTAGGCAGGGCCGCTTATAGGTAAGCAGGGCCAGTATATAGGTAGACAGGGCAGTATTTAGGCAGGCAGGGGCAGTATATAGGTAGACAGGGCAGTATATAGGTAGACAGGGCAGTATATAGGCAGGCAGGGCCAGTATATAGGCAGGGCCAGTATATAGGCAGGCAGGGCAGTATATAGGTAGAGAGGCCGTATATAGACAGGGCAAGTATATAGGCAGGCAGGGCCAGTATATAGCCAGGCAGGGCCAGTATATGGGCAGGCAGGGCAGTATATAGGTAGGCAGGGCAGTATATAGCCAGGCAGGGGCAGTATATAGGTAGGCAGGGCAGTATATAGGTAGGCAGGGCAGTATATAGGTAGGCAGGGCAGTATATAGGTAGGCAGGCAGGGCTGATATATAGGTAGGCAGGGCAGTATATAGGCAGGCAGGGGCAGTATATAGGTAGGTAGGCAGGGCAGTATATAGGTAGACAGGGCAGTATATAGGTAGACAGGGGCAGTATATAGGTAGGTAGGCAGGGCAGTATATAGGCAGGTAGGCAGGGCAGTATATAGGTAGGTAGGCAGGGCAGTATATAGGTAGGCAGGGCAGTATATAGGCAGGTAGGCAGGGCAGTATATAGGTAGGTAGGGCAGTATATAGGTAGGCAGGGCAGTATATAGGCAGGTAGGCAGGGCAGTATATAGGTAGGTAGGGCAGTATATAGGTAGGCAGGGGCAGTATATAGGTAGGTAGGCAGGGCAGTATATAGGTAGGTAGGCAGGGCAGTATATAGGTAGGTAGGGCAGTATATAGGTAGGCAGGGCAGTATATAGGTAGGTAGGCAGGGCAGTATATAGGTAGGTAGGGCAGTATATAGGCAGGCAGGGCAGTAGTTTAAAAAAACATAAAACCAATACTTACCTGATGTCTCTGCTTCATCTTCTGTCTTTGTCCAGAGCGGCAGCTGGCAGCAGAGTGCGGGCTGCGTAGCAGGTGCGCGATGACATCATTACATCGCGCGCTTGGCCCGCGGCTTCCTGGGAGCTGAACAGACAGGATCAGAAGATCCCGGCTGTTCAGCCTCGGCCGCTGCTTGCACCACGCGGTGCAGACGGCGGCCGTAATGGCTGCATGGCTGGGTCGGTGACCCGGCTGTGCAGCCATGTGGCGAGGGGGGCCTGGCCTTGGTTATTCCTCCCTTGAGGTTGATGTAGGAGAAATGATGTAGGAGAAATGTCTGTAAGAGATACAATGTATAGACTGGATTTTCTGTTGGTTCCTATTGGTCTCAGGATCTATGCTTCTATCTGGAGCTGTACTTTCTATTATGGTCCTTTTGTCAAGTTGGCCTGGCCAAGTGTGGAAAGAATCCAGTGAATTGGTAGAAAGGAGCAGGATTACGCTTTCTAGAACTCAGACTCACTACCTTCTGTACTTCAAGTGCCGCCTCATTTATTACACACCAACCTCAGCGTATAACGTCTACTAGACTGATCCTGTGAACTGTACAAAGCTTATTTTGTCTGTTTGGATTTCCTGTAGACCAAGGAGGAGATGGTGGAGAGCAATGTTTGCGAGAAGGAGCCATGAAAAAAAGATATGTGACGAGTAGACATAACCCTCATCATTGTCTGGGGCCCTGTTACTAGGATTTGTTCTATAATTGCTGGAATATGATATTTCTATCTCATCACATTGTATTTATCCATCAGCAACAACAAAGACAAGAAGAACCGACCATCAAGGTAAGTATAGGGATCGTTCCATATTACATGTTAGGGTATATGGGGGCCAATATCTGTTTGTGATGTGGGGGTGTTCAGATTGGGACTCCCTTATGTTGGGTACATCAGGAATCCTCTGCAGGCAGTAGCTCTCGTTCTGTAGGATTCTTATGTGTCTACATTAAATAGACATTCATTAATTTTAATAGAAGACATTTTGGGCGACATGTCAGAAAATAGGCGCCACCACGCCAGTTTTAAGGTGCATTAAATGAGTGTATAGTGTGTCTGAATGATAAAACCTGTCAAAAATCTGGCGTCAGGTATACCTTGCATAGTATAATTGATCTGCCTAATCTAGGTGCATAGCATATCATTGCTACCATAGAATATTTGATGCACCTACTTGAGGCACATTCAAATGTGTCAAATGTGGTATATAATGTGCATACTTTTGGTTGAATGATTGATCGGCTACTGGCCAGGTACCTGTCTAAGGCAAAGGGGTTTTCAAGGAACGGGAGCCCCGTTCAGCCGCGGTCCAGCCTCCAACCTGTCTACTCCCCAGTCCCGCTTACACCACCAGCCTTGTCTTCTCTTATGATATCCTCACACTTGTGTTTTTTGCTTCCTTAGATTCCTCAGTTATTTGCTTGCAGAACCGACACCTTGGAGTAAGCAGTGAGTATCCAAGGGCAGGAATCTGGGATTTATTGTGACTGGTATTGGACTTTCTTGCCATCTTATGTAGCTTTGTCACATCAGTATATAATATCTCATCAATGGATGTTTATAATTGTTTAACATCCCTTTCTCTTTTATTATTTTTAGATATTTTATATCACATGGAATCAAAGAAAACCCCTGAGCTACCTGAAGGAATCGGAGTTTACCTGTTTTTTTGTCTTTACTTTTTGTTTTTCTTTGTTGGATTTAATAATAATAAATAAAATGTTTCACAGTGGCTTGAAGGTTTTTGTTATTTATTGTTTTGGATCTTGAAGTGTTATTATCTATGAGGGTTACTGTATATGTGTATATACATATAGTATATACATTTGCAGCTTGTTTTTGAGTGTTATTAACTGATACATATACAGGATGGACTACAGGAATAGGACTTGTATAATACATGCAGCTCCACTTTCACTGGTACCATTGCCATGTTCAGTGCTGTCACTTCATTATGATGTGTTGTTGTACAGGCTCTGTTATGATTGGTATTTATGGGGTTAAATGTGTTATAATGAAGGATTAATTCCCATTGTTTACCATAATTTTTTAAGGTCTTACATTATGGCTGTTAATGATGTCATTCATAGTATGATCCTCGATACTTACCCTGTTTTGAGCACCTGAATGTAATAAATATTATATTTACCCCATTTCAGTCACCATGATCACATATCACCACCAAATAGTGACTGAATTATACCACCACATCATGACCACATATCACCACCACAAAGTGGCTGAATTATACCACCACTTCATGACCACATATCACCACCACATAGTGACTGAATCATACCACCACACCATGACTACATATCACCCCCATATCGTGACTAAATAATACCACCGCATATCACCACCACATAGTGAATGAGTAATACCACCACACCATGACCACATATCACCACCACATAGTGAATGAATGCCACAACACCATGACCACATATCATGCACCACATAGTGAATGAATAATACCACCACATATCACCATCACATAGTGACTGAATCGTGCCACTACACCATGACTACATATCACCCCCACATAGTGGCTAAATACCACCACATAATGAATGAGTAATACCACAACACCATGACCACATATCACCCCCACATAGTGTATAAAACCACCACACCATGACCACATATCGCCACCACATAGTGACTGAATAAGACAACCATACTGTTCCTGAATATAAACTATTACATGTTTACCAATATTCCTGCCATACAGTGACCATATGGGGGTAATTACCAATGTACACAGGCTCTGCAGACATATAAGTGGTTACAGTACAGTTACCTTTAGTGACTTTAGTGAAGAATTAACCACACAAAAATCTTAGACTCCTCGCTTCTGTAGCACCTTCCTCACTGTTCCCAGCTCTGTACAAACTCCCTATGGAGTGATGGGTGGACTAGGGGGGTTCAGGGTGTGATTTAGTGGTGGTGGTAAGGGAGTGAGAGTGTAAGGTGATGTTTTTATTTTGTGTTGGCACTATTCCACAGGGCTGAGAGAGGAGGTAAGTCCATAGCTTACAGGCACAATCTCCTGGGTGGGAGACAGAGAACCAACCCTCTGGAGATTGTAGTGCGGCTGTGGCCTGTATTCTGTCCCCTGTACCCCAAGATGATCAGTCATAGCCATGAAACACTGGGTGCCTGCTGAGGCGGATGGGGCATCACCCATAGGTTATTCAGCGCTCAGGAAAGCTAGGTGACATCCCCCACAGCAGGGTCAGTGGGTGGGGGACAGACAGGGAGGGGGTGACGGAGATCACTTACCTCCCTCTACTGTGCTGAGGGGGTAGGACGAGCCTCCTGCAGCCAGTGACATGAGTGGAGTATCTTATGATGCTTCTCTGGCCCAACTGCTCTGTTACACTTGCAGACTGTCATGGCATATGCTCAGGATCCATGAGACGTCCGAGGTGTAGGGCTGAAAATCGGGACTCCTCCAAGCTGTGCCACGATGATGGGACATTGTTCCCAAATCGGGACTGTCCTGATGAAAGTAGGACAATATGGAGTTATGCTTACATGGTGTCTCTCCCTAAAGAAGAACACATTTCATGCTCTCATTTATTAAGAAAACTTATCATTTATTTGTAGGTAATTGTAATGGAAAATAAAGCAAATTTCTGTATTAATTTCCACCATACGGTATAACGGAACTGTTAAAGGGGATTTACATTTACGTAAAGGGGTGTTCCCACCACAGACTTTGATGGCTTATTGATAGTCACTATGTGGTGGTGATATGTGGTCATGGCGTGATGGTATTACTCAGTCATAATGTGATGGTGACAAGTGGCGGTATTATTCAGTCACTATATGGTGGTGATATGTGGAGGTATTATTTACTTGGTGGTGGTGATATGTGGTCATGGTGTTGTGGTATTATTTAGTCACTATGTGGTGATGATATGGGGTCATGATGTAGAGATATCATTCCCATCACTAGGACCCTCATCTATTTGGGGAACAAGCCCTCAAAAGTGTTGTCTCAGAAAGAAGAGCCTGTTGAACTTGTCAATGACTCTCCATTCTTTTCTAGGTGAGTTCCCAGTACAGGTGAGCAATGTGTTTGGCTCTACTCAGAACTCCCATAGAACAGAATACCACAGGTGAGACCTACACCTATCAGATTTTGGTGGCATATCTTATCCATATACTTTCAAGGTCTATGGTGGGAATGCCCCCATAAAAAGATCTGGATGAGAGTAACATGGTAAAAAAAAAAAACAACAACCCACCTTCAAATCTGCTCAGTTCCTGTGCCGCCACTGCTCCCGGTCGATGACATCACTTTAGTTGGTCACAGGCCTTATCGGTCTCTTCTTGTATGAGCATCACGTGATCACTGAGGCCTGTGATGCAATGACACATGACCACTGATCGTGACAACAAATCCTGGCCGTTGGAACAGCGGGTCTGAAAGGAAAGTTGATTTTATTTCTCTATTTTAGCCTCTGCCCAACTATCTGAGAGTTTATTTTAAGGAAATGGAAAACCCCTAAATCTGATTTTGCGGATCGATATAAATATGGTAACATTAAATTAACATAGCTTTTGTTTTATTACTATTGAAAAATAAAAATTATAAAAGAAAAATCATATTCTGAAGCACAAAACTGGACTATTTTTCCGTCGACAGACCTTGGTGAAAGTTTGTCTTTTTTGCAGGGCGAGTTGCAGATTTTGTTGCAATCACCAAGCCACCCAAAATCCTTCCTGAATTATCTGGTGACTATTGAGAAGCACTTATGTCCAAGGTTGTGACGATGAGTAGGCGAAGGTAGGTGACCGTCTAAGGCGCCATTTTATCCCAGGTAGAAAAAGGGGCGCACAGAGGTATGGCGTGTGCTGAATTTTCCATTGGAGGGCACTATGTGTCTTATTTGCCTAGGGTCAAACTGCGGCCCTCCAGCTGTTGGGAAACTACAACTACCAGCATGCATTTGTATAATCTATAACAGTGGGTATGATGGGAGTTGTAGTTTCTCAACATCTGGAGGGCTGCAGTTTGACACCCCTGGCCTAGGGCATCAGAATATCTTATTCCAGTCCTGCTTGTGTCAACTTGCAGATCACGATATGACCACATCTTATGAGCAGTGAAAGTGATTTAGGGGATGACAAAGTGATTTTCCCACATGACATGTCATGGTCAAAGACTATAGCAAAAGTAACCTGCATGCAATTCACGGCCAAATACTACCCTGAAATTTACCTACCTATCAAGGGCCTACATACCTGGTGGCCTACCTACATACCTTAGGCCTATCAAGTTTCCTTCCTGAGGCCGACCAACCTTCCTTCCTCGGGTCTCCCAACCTCCATTTCTGTGGCCTACAAACCTACCTAACTCGGGCCTTACCAACTTACTTAGGGCCTTGATCTTTTACCTACCTCCCAGAAGCCCATACCTACCTGGTAATATGATTCTGAGGGGTAAAGGTCAAAGCTGTAGCACAATCTCCAGAGGATTAGTCCTTTGTTCTTCCCCACCCACCTAGAAGACTGGGCCTTTAGGCTATGGCCTGTATCTGCTCTCCCACCCCTGGGAAGTTTGTATAGAGGTGGGAGGCAGGGAGTGAGGTGCTGGAAATGTGAGAAATCTAAGATATTTGTGTTCAAATCTGCAAGGACAAGTGGTGGCCGAGAGAAGTCATCAGGGCGGTCTGGATAGGATGAAAAAGAAAAGAAATGTGAATAACTCATAAGAGAAGGCGTTATCTGTGAGTCCCTGGATGTAACTGCACAATAATCACTTATATGTATGCAGAGTCTGTGTACAACTGGTATCTACCACTATATGGGCACTGTATGGAGGGGATATACAATCTGCAGAGCCTGTGTTCACTGGTATCTATCAGTATATGATTACTGTATGGTGGTAATATATGGTCTGTAGAGCCTGTGTACTCTAGTATAGTCTAGCTGAGGGGGTAATATACAGTCTGCAGAGTATATGTACACTGGTACCTACCACTATATGGTCACTGTATGATAAATATACAGACTGCAGATCCTGTGTACACTGCTAATTACCACTCTGTGGTCACTGTATGGCCTTGTCCCACTGCACGGGTCTCCCGCCCGGCGGTTTTTCAGACTGCCAGCGGCCCGAAAAACATAGAACATGTTCATTCTTCTGTCTGGCTTTCGGGCAGCAGAAGAACATGTCTATGTGAAGTGGGAGGGTTTTTCTCCGCTAATCACGGAAAAAAGCCGTTCCCCTCCGGCCTTGTGCACGGCACGAAAACAGTGCAAGTACCGGTCGGGTAAACCGACCGGTATTTGTCCTGTGTCATGTAAACGGCCCCGATGGAGGTAATATACAGTCAGCAGATCCTGTGTTCACTGGTTGCTAGCACTATATGGTCACTGTATGGGGGTAATATTGATCTCTGCATACTGATCTTTATTCAGTAATAGTATAGGGGTATTATTCAGTCATTAGGTGGTGGTAATAGGTGTTTGTGTTCTGGTTTATAATCTGTTCTTTGTCTAATAGTGTTGTCCTTCTCTGTATAGGGTATTTCGTTTGGTAGTAGCATGTGCTGATATGTATGGTGAGGTATTCGCTCCTTGTATTTTCTAGTAACTGAATTACTTTTATTAAGAGTTACTGGTAAATGTTTGTGGTCAGGGGAGGGGCTGGCAGGGGAGAGGCCCAAAACAAAAGCTTGCTATGTGGCCAGACTTCTCTATTTACGCCCCTGGCTGGGACCCAGGGTCCTTAACATGGGCCCTAACAGTTTTTATGCCTAGACCTAAGGTGCATAGCATTTTGAGCAAGGTCCCCAAAGTTTTTTCTGCCAGAACCTGTGGTTCTTAGCATTTCAGCTGAGTCTTCAACAGTTTTTCTATCAGGACCAGCAGTTGTAGCAAGGGGCCTGTTGCCACAGGCCGTGAATGTGAGTCCTAGCATAGAGGGCACAATGCCAGGCTTCACTTGGAGAAGCCCGCTTACTGGTCATCGGGAGAATGGGGAGAAGTGAGTTTTTTTTTTCACTAATGAAGCCCTACCTAGCTGGGACCTACCGATCTACCTGGGGTCTATCTACCTACATACCTGGGACCAATTTACCTACCTAACTAGTGCCTACCTTCCTACATAGCTGGGGGCTATCTACCTACCTAACTAGTGCCTACCTTCCTACATAGCTGGGGCCTATCTACCTACTTAACTGGTGCCTACCTTCCAACCTACCTGGGGCCTATCTACCTAACTGGTGCCTACCTTCCTACCTACTTGGGGCCTATCTACCTACCTAACTGCTGACTACCTTCCTACCTACCTGGGGCCTATCTACCTACCTAACTGGTGTCTACCTTCCTGGAGCCTATCTACCTACCTAACTGGTGCCTACTTTCCTTCCTACCTGGGGCCTATCTACATACTTAACTTGTGTCTACTTTCCTACCTACCTGGGGCCTCTCCATACCTCCCAAGTGTCCCTATTTTGGAGGGACAGTGCCTATTTTAAGCCTTGTCCCTCTGACCTCTATAAATGTCCCTCTTTTTCATTTTGGGAAATAGATTTACATCAATAAACTGACTATCTTGATTTAAAAAGTATCGGATTGCTTCCTCGCTGTATAATACCTATCAACTAATTTAATATTTCATCAGTGGATACAAAGCAATCCTGAAAATGTGTCCCTTTTTGGCTGTCTAAAAAGTTAATATGTATGTGTGTGGGAATGGTTAGAGGCGTGTCTTGGTGTGATGTCATGTGTTAGAGGTGTGATCTGATGTGTCCCTCTTTTCAATCTCTAAAAGTTGGAAGGTATGTGTCTGTTTGTCTTCTGCAGCTGCTACCCTCTCCATAGAGTGTTGTAGGCAGCACTGGATATTCAGTGAGCTGATCTTTATTGAGATGGATTTTATTTAGTACATTCAGAGTGAACTTCGAGTTTAACTGGGGGTTGAGGGCAGGGGCGTTGCTAGGGTCCTAAAACATCTGGGGCCTGGACTCAGTAGGGCTGGGTTCACACAGCATTTTTCATGCCATATTGTGGACTGCAGCATGTATTTTTATAGAGAAAAAAACGTATGTTCCTGTCAGTAATTTTACTCGTATTCCAGACAGATACTATTTACAATGAAAATCAGCACTGACAAATTTGCTTGATAGTGTAATAATTTAGAAATAACAATCATCTAATAATACAGCTATACATGGAACAAATATACCATATGGATTATTGTCTCTTAAAAATAGGAAACTACAATACCAAGACCCATAATATTACTACTTATGTATCAAATAATACTGCCAGACCAGGACCAAATGCGACCACCATATGTGACTATTAGTACACAGGGGCTCTGCAGACATATATGACTGCCATATAGTGACCATATAGTGGTAGATACTAGTTGTATGTAGGTGCTCTGCAGACATATAAGTGATACTGTAACTTACAGGAGTTTCATTCACTTTCATTTTTCTTCTCCATCTGGTCCAGACTGCCATGATGACTTCTCCTGGCCATGACTCGTCTCTGCAGAATTAACCACACAAGCTTTTTAGAATCCTCACTTTTCCAGCACATACCAACTTATCTAATGACGGAGTCTATATGCCTCCCTATGTAATGGAGGTCTATATGGGAAAGCATGGTGACGGCCCATCCCCACAGCAACCAGCTTTCCTTTGATAGAAAAGTCAGGTGCCTGCTGTGTGGGATGGGAAGTCACCCATCATTCCTTTATATGCCCCCATTAGGTAGGTATATAGCCCAAAACCCCCAGTAGGTAGGTATATCCCCCCCTTTGGGAAGGGGGTATAAGTCCCTTTATAGGGGGTTATATGTACCCCTTGGTAGGTAGATATATAGCCCCCTCAGTACATAGACAGGTATTTTATATAGTCCCCTTCAGTAGAGAGGTAGGTATATATGTCCCCTCAATAGGAATAACCTCCCCCCCAAAAAAATAGTAAAGCAGATTGGTAAGTATATAGGTCAGCACGGCAAATGTAGGCTTATAGGGCCCCCAGTAATTTGTTGGTAGGTATATATGTTCCCCCAGTAGGTTATAGGTATTAAGGGCCCTACAGTATGCAGGTATATATGCCCCTAGTATGCAGGTATATATGCCCCCCCAGCAGGGCCCCAACAAAATTTCGGGCCCCCATAAGCGAAGCACCGGGGCCCCCCCCCGAAAAAAACCCCTCCCCCGAAACCCCACGCCCCCCCCCAGAAAAAAAAAAAACCCCTTTAGGAAAAAATTCGCCCATTTACCACAAAATCAGTATCCCAAAAAAATGTTTTGTGTAGTCACCTACCAACAGGTCAATATCTGTTGTTCACAATTGTCAGCTGCATATCATAGCAAGGGAAAGTATCCTCCTTATCCCCCCCCACCCACATACAATTCCTCCCCATTTTTCCCCTTGGTCACGCACCTACCCCCTTCTAATAATCACGCAAAAAAAAAGTGAAATTTCCCTATCACGGGCGGGTGTTCCCTCATTTACAATCAGGGATGGTACGCTGTCATTCCCCGCGCTTATTTACCCAAAAACCGCCATTGGGACCACAAGAGGTCAGACACCGGCTCAGGTTTAAACCCTCAACATGCCAATGGACCACATGAGATCAGCACCAGCTCGGGTATAATAAACCCCTTTTGGCCACTAGGGTCAGCCCCGCTCAGGTATAACCTAAAACCCCGATTATGGCCCACTTGTTAGAACCCAAGTAGGTATAACCTAAAAAATAGGGAAATAGGGGAAATACCGTCGGTTTTCCTACAAAGTTGGACCCTGGTTCAGCCCCAGCCGGTTTCCTACCCCCGTATGAGAACTAGAGATAGAACCGTGGTTAAAACTCAAACTGCCATTAAGACCACATGAGGTCGACACCAGCTTAGGTATAACCTACCACTCCCATATAGAGACCACATAGGATCAGACCCCAGTCAGTATAACCTACAACCCGCCTTAGGCCCTCATGAGATCAGACCCGTAGGTAAACCCTACAACACTGCATAAAGCCCACATAGAGGTCAGAACCCCCTAGGTTAATCCAACACCGCCATATAGAACCAAAATGTGGTAACACCGCTCAGGTATAACCTACAACCCCGCCATTTAGGAGCACTAGGGTAGCACCACTAGGTCCATCACATTCTAAATTTACAGCACGACCAATATAAAAGTAAAATAATCCCGACATCGGATCACCGGAGACTTTTAATTGAGGAGTGTTCTTTCTTCAGTCGTTTTTTTTTCCCTTCTTTTCGCATCCGTTCCACATGCCAGATGTTTTGCCCCGGGCCACAACTCATCCCTGCAGAAAATTTTACACACAAATATCTTAAAAAATCCCCTTTTCCACACCTTTTTCTATTCCCCTCGTCAAATTTCCCGGGGGGTGGGAGGCGGGTACAAGCCATAACTTAGGGGCCTAGTTTTTAAGGGGGTTGGAGGGGGGGGGAGGGACTAACCCCCCCTGGAGATAATGCTACAATATGGGCTGCTCCCCTCTCAAATTTTTTTAAAAGGTAGGTAGAGAAGACCCAGGGAGGGTTTGGGAAAAGTGCAAGGCCCAGGTAATTAGATAGGGGCCCTTTGTTTTAGGCAGTCTGGCCCCTTTTGTTTGTAGGTGGCCCGGGCCCCCTTTTTGTTTAGGGAGAGTCGGGCCCCCTTTGTTTAGGGAGAGTCAGGGCCTCCTTTTTGTTTGGTTGAGCAGGGCCCCCTTTATGTTTGTAGAGCAGGGCCTCCCTTTTAAAATTAGGGAGCGAGGGCCCCTTTTTGGTTAGGTAGCCAGGGGCCCCCCTTTAAAGGGTTTGGTAGCAAGGGCCCCCGTAGGTTAGGGGCCAGGCCCCCTTTAGCGTTAGCTAGCCAGGGCCCCCTTAAGCGTTAGCTCAGGGGCAATTTATCGTTAGTAGCCAGGGCCCCCCTTTTCAGTTAGGTATCAGACCCCTTTAGCGTTAGGTACCCTGGGCCGCCTTTAGCGTTAGGTACCCCTCAGGGCCCCCCTTTGCTTAGGTCCTTAGGGCCCCCCTTTTTAGTTAGCTAGCCAGGGGCCCCCCTTTAGAGTTAGGAGAGTCAGGGCCCCCTTAGGTTAGGGATCAGGGGCCCCCCCTAGGATAGGTAGCCCGGGCCCCTGTAAGTAAGGCAGATCAGGGCCCCCCCTTGCTTTAGGAGAGTTCGGGCCCCCTTTGCTTTAGGCCCATCAGGGCCCCCTTTAGGGGTTGGTAGCTTTAGGGCCCCCTTTATAGATAGGTAGGTCGGGCCTCCTTTATATATAGGTGTGTCAGGGCCCCCTTTAGAGATAGGCAGACCGGGCCCCCTTTAGAGTAGGCGCGTAGGGGCCCCCCTTTGGATAGGCAGCCCGGGCCCCCTTTTTTTTTTCCTACCCCCTTTTTTTATTTATAGATAGGCAGCTGGGCCCCCTTTTTAGGATCAGGGCCCCCTTTATAGATAGGCGTCAGGCCCCCCCCCCCCTTTTTAAAAGGGTAGGAGCCCGGGCCCCCCTTTTGATGGCACCAAAAGGGCCCCCTTTTAGTAGGCCGTCAGGGGCCCCCTTTTAATAATAGGCAGCCGGGCCCCCCTTTTTAGATAGGCAGGCCAGGGCCCCCCTTTAAGATAGGCAGCATCAGGCCCCTTTTTTAGATAGGGGTATAGGGGGCCCCCTTTATATTTGGGGAGCACAGGGCCCCCTTTTTAGTAGGGGTCAGGGCCCCCCTTTTTAGATAGGCGCTCAGGGCCCCCTTTTTAGATAGCAGTCAGGGCCCCCTTTATAATAGGATAGGGCCCGTTCCTATAATATAAAAAAAAACCAACAAAAAAAACCCCACCTGGGCCGGCTCCCCTCCTGCCACCCCCGGGCGCCCGAACTGCCGCCACTCCGCCGCCCCGCATAGGCGGGCGGTGAGTGACGTAAACCCCGCCGCCCACGTCATAGTAGGGGCCGGCGTCTGGGCAGGGGTGAAAGGCCCCAATGCCTTCGGCCTGCCAGGCGGTCGGCGGGGCGCACGTAGTGGGGCTGTGCCCGCGCCCGCGCTACCCCGGGGTCGGAACATTGTCCGACTCCCCGGGCCCGGGTTTTGGGGGCTCGGGGGGCAGGGCCCGGGGTGCAGAGACCGGATGGGGGCCGGGGCCCCGGGGGCGACGGCCCTCCTCCGGGGCCCCCCCCAGCTTGGGGCCCACACTGTGGGCCAGGCAGAGATTGGTTCGGCGGCTGCTCCGCCGGGCCCCGCTCTGAGATGGGAAGTAAGGGGGCCCGCTTGCAGCGGGCCCCCTTATTCCACCGGGCCCCATATGGGAGTACTGGTTGTACCCCCTGTATGGCGGCCCTGCCCCCCAGTATTAAGTTATATATGCCCCCATTATGTAGTTATATATGTATATACCCCCAGTAGGTTATAGGTATATATGCCCAGCAGTATGTGGGTATACATAAGTAGGTATATAGGTATATATATATGTTCCCAGGTATGTAGGTATATAAATGCCCCCCCGAGTAGGTTATATGTCTCCCATTAGGTAGGTATATAGTTTATATGTTCCCCAATAGGTAGGTATAAAGGTTATATGTTCCCACAGTAGGTAGGTGTATATCTTATATCTTCCCCGGTATGTAGGTACATAGGTAATATGGTCCCCAGTAGGTACATATTTAGGTAATAGGGTCCCCCAGTAGGTAAATAGGTAACAGGGTCTCCCAGAAGGTAGATAGGTAATAGGGTCCCCAAGTAGGTATATAGGCAATAGGGTCCCCCAGTAGAGTATATAGGTAAAGGTGCCCAGTAGGTATCTATAGGAATAGGGTTCCTCAGTAGGTAGATATATAGGTAATAGTGTCCCTCAGTAGGTATATAGGTAGTAGGGTCCCCCAGTAGGTATATAGGTAATAGGGTCCCTCAGTAGGTAGGTAGGCAATAGGGTCCCCCAGTAGGTATAGAGGCAATAGGATCCCGCAGTAGGTATATAGGTAATAGGGTCCCTCAGTAGGTAGGTAGCCAATAGGGTCCCCCAGTAGGTATATAGGCAATAGGATCCCGCAGTAGGTAGGTATACAATAGGATCCCTCAGTAGGTAGGTAGAAAATAGGGTACCCCAGTAGGTAAATTGTTAATTGGGTCCCCCAGTAAGTAGATAGGTAGCAGGGTCCCCCAGTAGGTATATAGGCAATAGGATCCCGCAGTAGGTAGGTAGGCAATAGGATCCCTCAGTAGGTAGGTAGGCAATAGGATCCCTCAGTAGGTAGGTAGGCAATAGGGTCCCCCAGGAGGTATATAGGCAATAGGATCCCGCAGTAGGTAGGTAGGCAATAGGATCCCTCAGTAGGTAGGTAGACAATAGGGGACCCCATTAGGTAAATTGTTATTTGGTTCCCCCAGTAGGTATATAGTTAGAAGGTCCCCCAGTAGGTATATAGGCAATAGATTCCCCCAGTAGGTATATAGGCAATAGGGTCCTTCAGTAGGTAGATATATAAGTAATAGGGTTCTCCAATAGGTATATAGGCAATAGTAGTAATAGTAGGTCTATTGGGAAGATTAAAAATAAAAACTAATAGTACTTACCTCTTTCTTGTTCCACTGTTGAATCATTCGCTGCTCCATGTTCCCGCACAGGCGGCGTGACATCATCATGCTGCACAGGCATTGTGGTGACACTCTCACTCCACCTGTGCATACTCTGGTGAGCTGCAAGCCTGCTTGCGACCCGCCGGAGTGCTCCGTGGGTCAGGGAGTTCTCACTCTCTGCTCTGCAGCAGCAGCGTTCGTGTGTTATTGCTGCACATGGGAGTTTGTTTAGGGAAGTGGTACGTTCTTGTTAAAGTAAAATCTGCATTTATGCCAGAACCCAATGTTTTCAACCAGAACCAGCGAAATTTCTTTTCATTGTAAATACTGGTGCCATGTTTTCCCCAGATAAGTAATGGACTCACATGTGGTATTCTCCACACATGCATGGAATTCTTTAAGACAAGTGCCTGCTATTTGAACAGTAGGAGATGGACAGCAAGAAGTCACAGAGCTCACTGACTAGTAATGAGCATCTGTATAAAGTGACAACTAACTCTGCCAACCTGTAGAGACTTGTTGGTTGAGCTGTTAATAAAGCTGTCTGACTTGTCATTCCTATCAGATGATAAAATCTTTAAGGGGTTTTCTGACAGTAAAAAAGAAATCTGAAACAGGGCCAGGCTGGGTAAAAAACCGAAAAGTTATACTTACCTACCCATCTTCTACTGCTGCCGCTCTGGAACTGACCAGTGATTGGGTCCTCCTCACTTCTGGGTACTTGTCTTGACATCCAAAAGTGGCTTGTGCTTCATTAACTTACAATTGGGTGTGAGCCTGTCCTCGGGACGAGAACCCAGAGTTGAAGAGGAGCATGTCCCTATTTCAGATTTATTTTTTCCTGTCAAGCAACCCCTTAAATAAGGTTTCCTCTGCTATAGACCAAGGTGTGGTAAGGGTGAGCAATGAAAGACAATGTTGTTATGGTGGGCCCAGGACGGACACCGGGGTGCCAGTAACCCCCTGGTTGACCCCCAAGCAGGGCCGTTCCTAGGGGCGGGCAGGGCGAGTGATCGCCCGGGGCGCCGCGGCTCTGCTCTCCCGCGGGGGGCACCGCGACCGCCCGCCCTGCCCGCCTTGAGGATCGCCCCTGACTCTGCGCAACTGTTTTATAACAGTCGCGCAGCGCCAGCAGCTGCCGGTACAAGGAGGAGGCGGGGCGGATCGTTCCCGTCCTGACTCCTCCCCTGTATTAGCATCACAGGGGGCGCACAGCTTTCACCGCGCCCCCTGCGACGCTGGGTCTCCTGGGTCGGCAGCTCTGCCGCCGAGAAGATCCCTGGGAGCTGCATGCAGCGTAAGCAGCGTGATGACATCACGCTGCTTACACCGCTCAGCAGCTCCCACCGCTGAGCAGCTCCGGACCGGGAGGCGCGGACCGAGATGAGTACTTTTTTTGTTATTTTAGAATTACTTACAGGGGCACACTGGCTACAAGGGGTGCACACTGGCTACAATGGGGGCACACTGGCTACAATGGGGGCATCACTGGCTACAAGGGGGGCCCCACTGGCTAAAGGGGGCATCACTGGCTACATGGGGGCACACTGGCTCCCAATGGGGGGACATGGCTACAAGGGGGGAATCCTAGTTTAATGGGGGCACACTGGCTACAAGGGGGGCATCCTGGCTACAAGGGGGGAACACTGGCTACAAGGGGGCACACTGGCTACAAGGGGGGCACACTGGCTACAAGGGGGGAATCCTGGCTACAAGGGGGAACCATGGCTAAAAAGGGGGGCATCCTGGCTACAAGGGGGGAAATCCTGGCTACAGGGGGCATCTACTGGCTACAGGGGCATCACTGGCTCAGGGGGCATCTACTGGCTAAGGGGCATCTACTGGTCGGGGCATCTATGATAACAGGGGCATCTACTGATAACAGAGGGCATCTACTGGCTACAGGTGCATCACTGGCTACAGGGGGCATCACAGGCTACAGGGGCATCTACTGGCTACAGGGGGCATCACTGGTTACAGGGGTATCTACTGGCTACAGGGGGCATCAACTGGCTACAGGGGGCACACTAGCTATAAGGGCACACTAGCTACAAGAGGTGCATCACTGGCTACGGGGGGGGATCACTGGCTACAGAGGGCATCTACTGGCTACAGGGGCATCACTGGTACGGGTGGGCTTCACTGGCTACAGGGACATTACTGATAACAGGGGGCATCAATGGCTATAGGGGGCATCTACTGGTACTAGGGGGCTCTACTTGGCTTATGGGGGCATATGGCTACAGGGGGCTACTACCTGGTATAGGGGGCTCCCTACATGCTATAGGGGCTATTAATGGCTCCCATATGAGATACTATAGATTAGGAGTTTGTATAGAAGGAAATTTGGGTTGGAAGTGCTGATAAAAGTTGAGGAGTCTTAAGATATTTGTTTTGTAAATTTTACAGTGAAGAGTGGGAGTAGTCGTCATGGCGTCTGGGAGAGATGGAAAAAGAAGAGAGAAAGAGACCAAACTCTTCAGAGACGTCACCTGTGAGTACTAGATATAACTTTACTGTAATCTCTTATATGTCTGCAGAGCCTGTGTACAACTGGTATCCACCACTGTATGCTGGTAATATTGGTTGGAGTATAATGGTTTGTATTCAGTAATGGTCAGTTTGTATTATTCAGTCACTATGTGGTGGTGATATGTGGTCATGGTGTTGCTGTATTTGGTATGTGGGGAATAAAAGTGGTCATGGTGTGGTAGTATTATTCGGTCACTGTGTGCTGGTCATATGTGGTCTTAGTGGTCTTGGGATTCTGGTTGGTGTAGCAGTGTTATTTGGTAACTGTATGACTATTATCTAGTAATTTTATATGTAGCACATTGTGGTAAAGCTTTCTGTATATTTTGGCTTTGGTTGATGGTGATGCACTGTGTTTCATTATGGCACATTATGTTACATGGAGGGGGAGGGGGGGCGAAATTTCTTCACCTCGCCCTGAGTGAAATTTAGCCTAGGATCGGCCCTGCCCCCAAGCTCCATGGCAGGTTTCTAACTGTATGCACATCTTCAGGACATGCATACAGTTAATAAATGTGGTGGAGCAGAAAGTGATTGACTCCCTGTTTCACTGACTATTACTGTAGGCCAGAGGCAAAGTCTAGGGCCTGCAGTAGTAAGTGACGCAAGTGGTATGATATAAAGATGATATCAAGCCTCCTGCAGCACTGCATTTCCTAGACCAAAAAACTTTAGCCTTAGCCATCACTGCATGGGGCACA
>JAODAL010053027.1:0-25575 GCA_025379985.1 Phyllomedusa bahiana
CCTGTTTTTGCCCCCTCCAAATGTGCCACCTCGACTCATGCTGCTGTGGCTGCTGCCGTCACCTCCACACTCTGTCACTGATGTTGCCACCTGAGCCCTCAGCTTGTTTTTTTCCAGCTGTCGCTGCCATGACTTTATCGGGGCTAAAATCCCGCTTAAGTTTTTTGGTCAGTTTTGCCCTCTTAAGTGCCCAGGGAATTTTATAGTGAAGCGATTCTAAGAGCGGCGGCAGTCATCTGCATTTCATACTAAAACACAACATTAAACAAACTACCAATCTCTTATTAATTATACAGGGAGAAGAGTACCCCTAGATGCAGTTGGCCCGGTATTATATATAAATAGCTCAAACAACAACAATTACCAATACCTTCAGGCAAAAAAATAAATTAAAATGTAACTTTTATTCACTTGTACCGATAAAATAAGGGTAAATCTATTGCACCCTAAAAAAACCCCTATAAATTACTAACTATTCTGCTCAGGAAGAAAACAGAGCACCCACCCCGAAAAAGGGCGACCCCGTACCACTAAGTAGCTAAAACCCTAGACGTCCCTTGGACAGACCCTAAAACAAATACCAACTTATAATACCACAAGAACGACCACATACAATAGAAATAACTAACATATGACTACTATACAAAGACATGGGTGTACACAAAAATACCTAAATGCATATCCCAAAACATATCCCAACGCGTTTCCCCCACTGGTTATGTGGGTTCTTTCAGGGGACGGGGGAAAACAAACACCAAGTAGCCAATAGATGCAATCAAAAATCAAGTAGCAGATAAGTAAAATAAGGGAGACAATGCTCACGTCCCGTTAGTTAGGGTTTGATAAAGAGGGGTCCCGATACTCCATATGGATCCCACACGGGACGCCGATGAGCCGCCCAAAAGAACCGATATCCTGTTGGGCATTCCCTGGTCTGTTACTTAAATCCCAAAGTGTGGGGACAAGCCCGGAACCGCATCACTCCGTGCTACCGGAAGTGTCGCTTCATGACGTGTCCCGCATCAAGTCGGAAGTGCGCCTGAGTATTGAGGTAGAATTCATTACGGAGTACTATCCGGAATGCGCCTGCGCGAAAGGTTTCACTGTGCGCAAATGCAGGAGGAATCTTTTATTTGCAGCATCCCAGAAGCGGATGTGGGCATGCGCACAAGATTCCCCCTTCACAGAATGCACAAAGGGATTATGAATGTCAATAAGAGGGGACAGGAGCACTAATAAGATGGGCGAATATACACCTGCACTCTACCTCTGCACCTAAATAAAACGGCCGACAGTACAAACCATATACAAGGTAGAATACAAGCAGGTAAATGCTTCCTAGAATGATCCAAGCTGATCTAATAAAGTAATAGCAAGTGGCACATGAGACAGACCAGAAAGAAAAAAGGGAGGGGCTTCACCTATATAATATAAATAATAAAGTTAATAACTGATACATAATTTTTATAAGAAAAAAATGAAATAAATACAACTAATATCTAATAGAATGTAATAAACCAAGATAGTAAATACATAAATAACTACTGAGGATTAAATAAATGATGCAAACGATAGGGACTCATTCAGTCCCTGAGGCTGGACAGTTTTTAGCCGAAAGATCCAAACGGATTCTCTCTGCAAGATTTTCCTTTCATAATCTCCCTTGCATTGGGATATGCATTTAGGTATTTTTGTGTACACCCATGGTCTTTGTATAGTAGTCATATGTTAGTTATTTCTATTGTATGTGGTCATTCTTGTGGTATTAAAAGTTGGTATTTGTGTAGGGTCTGTCCAAGGGACTTCTAGGGTTTAGCTACTTAGAGGTACGGGGTCGCCCTTTTTCAGGGCGGGTGCTCTGTTTTCTTCCTGAGCAGAATAGTTAGTAATTTATAGGGTTTTGTAGGGTGTAATAGATTTACCCTTATTTTATCGGTACAAGTGAATAAAAGTTACATTTTAATTTATTTTTTTGCCTGAAGGTATTGGTAATTGTTGTTGTTTGAGCTAAAACACAACATTGTATGAAGACCAAACCAAGCTCCCTCTGCTTGGCACAACATTCTACAGCACCCTGCAGGCTCTGTGCAGCCTGGAAATAGCTTTTTTTTACCGCGATTCGTCCCGAAGCAATTCGGACCGAAACTAATTTTGTCGAGAAATTCGGCGAAGTCACCGAATCGAATTTTTGAGAACTTCGCCCATCTCTAGTTGTCAGATGTCATCTGGGAGATAGTGGATGACCTAGTCAACCAATCAAGAACCCTTGGGTTGCTGGTCAACACACGGCCGCTAGATGACACCGGCAGTTCTGGCCTCACCGAGTGACCCCTGCTGTGATGTCCCCTTACTGTGCTGCGACCTGTGCCTGCTCCAGGAATGTTTGTGCCACTGCCACTCACATGTGAAGAGCCTGCCACCTCTCTGTCTGACATACTGTTTGTTCAAAAATGTACAGACTCTGTTTAATGAAGGTATCTGTATATGATAAATACACACCCTGTATTTGACTCCAAATTAACCCACTAACAGGCTTGGGTAACCCTTGGATATAAATTGCGCTACAGAAATCACCAGGAAAAAATTAACTGGTATGTGTTGTGTAAAAACATTGTGTATTTTACTGACTACAAAAGCACAAATACATTTAATTAACCCTTGGATATAAATTATGCTACAGAAATCAGCAGCAAAAAATTAACTGGTATGTGGATTGTAAAAACGCCATTTCTTTTACTGAATACAAAAGCAAAAACAGGCTTAGATAACCCTTAGATATAAATTGCGCTACAGAATTTAGCAGGAAAAAATTAACTGGTATGTGGATTGTAAAAACGCCGTTTCTTTTACTGAATACAAAAGCAGAAACAGGCTTAGACAACCCTTGGATATTCAATGTGCTCCAAAACTGACCAGATGGCATTAAAATGTATATGGAGCAGAATTGGACGCACACTGGACTTCAGTTACAATACCACACAAACTGAATCAAAATTATAACGGAAGAGGAGCAGTCTCTGATAAAAGCAGTGACACCCAACATCCCCCCCCCCCACCTCAAAATCGCTGTTAAAAACAAATTTCGTTTGTGTGAGATCTCTGCAGAAACTGCAGCAGCGGCACAACGAGGGCAGTGTGAGCAGCCAGCGTCGCATCCGGACTTATAGCGCTGTGACGTCACAGAATCCCGCCAGTCTCTGATTGGCTTCATCTCTGCACATGTCATTGAGGGTCCTCCTTTCTTCCTCCCAGACTTCTCTGCCCCGTGTCGCATGGCCCGGCATCGTGACTGACAGCTGCCATAGGAACCAGTACACAGCCACAAGCTATGTACTGGATTCCTATTGAATTGGGATCTGAAGATCTCTCATTCAAATCCCCTATAGGGGGAAAAAAAAAAAAAAAGGAAAAAAAGTAAAAAAAAGTGAAAAACAAGTAAAAAACAAACACTAAACAAAAAAAAAAAGTACGTACACCGCCCTTTTCCCCTGTAACTATTCCAAAAGCCACAAAATAGATAAAAAATAAAAAATTTACCCATATTTGGTATCACCGCATGTGTAACGACCTGCCCTATAAATCTGTCATGCTAATTAACCCGTACGCTGAACGCCTTAAAAAAACAAACAAAAAATCACATTATTAAGATTTTTTGTTCATATCCACAGCAATAAAATTGGAATAAAAAGCGATCAAAAACTGTTATAAACGCCAAAGTTGTACCAATTAAAACGTCAGTTCATCCCACAAAAAGAAATGTCCTTACACAGCTCTGTATACGGAAAAATAAAAAAGTTATGGCTCTCAGAAGATAGCGATGCATAAATATTGTTTTACACACTAAAAAACACATTTCTTTTTTTTTTAAAGTGCTTCAACATAAATAAAAACTATATAAACAGGATATCGCCGTAATCGTATCGACCCAAAGAGTAAAGCTAACTTATCATGGATACTGCACGGTGAGCGCTGTTAAAAATAAAAATAAAAAACACTACTAGGATTGCAGTATTTTCTTCACCCTGCCTTCCAAAAGATGGATTTAAAAGCGATCAAAAAGCCTTGTCCCCCCAAAAATGATACTAATAAAAACGTCAACTCATCAACTACACAGCTCCAAACACAGAAAAATTAAAAGGTTATGGCTCTCAGACTATGGCGATGCAAAAACGTATTTTTCTGGTTGAATAAAAGTGTTTTTATTGTATAAAAGCAATAAAACATAAAAAATATACCCATTGGGTATCGCTGTACTTGTATTCACCTGCTTAGTAAACCTAGCATGACATATACACCGAACAGTGACCGCTATAAAAAATAAAAATAAAAAACACTACCAAGATTGCTGTATTTTGTTCAAAACGGCTCACAAAAACCTTAATAAAAAGTGAACATAGCGTCATATGCACCCCATGATGTTACATCAACTCATCCCGCAAAAAACAAGCCCATAATCAGCTCCGTACACAGAAAAATAAAAAAGTTATGGCTGTCAGAATAGGACAGCTTAAAAACGCAATTTTTTATAGACATATTTCTATTGTGTAAAAGTAATAAGTTTTCCTGTCATTTACACGGCACGGCGAACATTGTAAAATTGAAATCCATAAACAATGGCAGAACTGCTTTTCTTCCCCCCATTTTCATGGCCCAATGCTAAAAAAAAACTATGGAACATCTGTGCACCCAAAATGCACAGGACACCCCTAGATGAGATCCCTGAGGGCTGTTGAATCCAAAATGGGGCGACTTCTGGAAGGTTTCACTTGTTCTGCTACTTTGGAGGCTTTGCAAATGTGACATGGCTCCACCAAAATCTGTGTTCCTAAAGCGAAATAGCGCTCCCTTCCTTGTACGCTCTGACATGCTCCCAAAAAGCAGTTTACACCCACATGTAGGGTATTGCCGAACTTGGAAGAAATGGTTTAACAAAATTTTGGGGTTCTTTTTTCCAGGATTGCTGGTAAATATGAAACATTTTAAGCTAAAATTGCAGATTGTTGTAAAAAAAAATTATGAAATTTTCACAGCCTAATGCTAAAAAAAAATTTGGGAATCACCTGTGGGGTCTATATACTCACTGCACCCCTGAATATATTCATTAAGGGGTGTAGTTTCCAATATGTGGTCTATTTAGGGGTGTTTATTAAGTTTTAGCACCTTAGGGTGTCCTCAAAGCTGAAATGGTACCTAAACAAAATCGTATTGAAAATGAGACCCCAGAGTCCAGTAGGTCCTCCTCCTATTCTGGGGCTTGTGGTTGAGCCAAATAGTGCACTAGGGCCACATATGGGATATTTCTAAAAACGGAAGACCTGGGGGAATTGATATTATGTTGCATTTACCTTATCACATTTACTGTATTCCAGTGAATAATGGATAAATATTCAAAATCTGCAAAAATAGTGAAATTTTGAAATCTCACCTCCACTTTACTTTAATTTCTGTGAAATACCTAAAGGGTTAACAAACTTCCTAAACACTGTTGTAAATACTTTAAGGGGTCTAGTTTCTTAGATGAAGTAATTTATTGGGGTGTCTAACATGCAGGCCCCTCAAAGCCACTTCAGAACTGGAATGGTCCCTAAAAAAATGTATATTGCAAATCTTCTTGAAAATGTGAGAAATTACTACTAAGTTTCTAAGCCCTCTAATGTCATTAAAGAAAAAAAAAACCATTTAAAAAATGATGCCAACCTACAGTGGACATATGGTAGATGCTAGTTATAAACTTTTTTGTGGTGAATAATTATCAGTCTTGCACGCAGAAATTTTGGAACTTTCAAATGACAAATTTTTCCAAATTTTCATGAAATTTTGATATTTTTCAAAAACAAACAAGGATTGTATGGATAAAAATTTCTTATTTACTTAAAGCATAATATGTCATAAGAAAACAAACTCTGAATCACATGGATAGGTAAAAGTGTCAAAAACTTATTCTCACATAAAGTGACATATGCCAGATTTAAAAAATAGGGCTGTGTCAGGAAGGCCAAAACTGGCTGGGTCCTTAAGGGGTTAACACATCAGTTTTTTATATACATGGAACACAAATTACATTTAATTTTTCTAGTTATTTTTCCATATGATAAGTGAGAAAAGGATTTTTTCTTAAACTTTTAATAAAAAAAAAAGTTTGATTTTGGTCACGTACAATTGGCGGACATCGTCTTTCACATGACTGCTGCAGCCAATCAGCTGCTCTTGGGGGGACATCCTGTTGGAATCAGAAACTAAAGAAACGTACAATAGGTGTACAGTCACAAGAGACCAGAAGTCCTTCATTGGGATCACAGCTTCCATTACAACTGAACAACATCCCACAATCACATCATGCAGGAGCCAATAAATAGCCAGAGGTGACTGCTATACCACTGTGTGATGGCTTAAATTCTGCATGCCTTCCCACTGACCAGGACCGGAGTTATTTCAGTTAAACTGAGTTCTCTCACATTCCTGCCACTGATAGAGGGTGTCAGCTATAATTAGCAGCCAGTACCCAGCCTATATAGATTAGAGATACTAGTAATATTAACAGCACATAGTAGATTATGGTCAAAAATTGGAACCCAGAAGTTCAGACTTACATATTTGTGGCCACCTGAAATCTGCAAAAATGAAATGATGCACCCGTTTTTAAATGTAGCACATTTATGTATTTGAATGCCTAGTATACCATATCTCCCCAGTGCTCTTATTGTGCTTATGTTTAAAAAGAAGCCTTGCTTTATAAAGACATATCACAAGCAATATATCTTTTCAGTATTCATCATCATTACACAATGTTTAAATTTACTACTGTGAGACTAGTTTCAGTAATATGTTCCCAACTGTGAACTTCCTAACAATTTAACCCAGCGTCTGATTGAGGTTATTCACTGTAGACATCTAATTATATTTGAATCACTGTGACCAAAGTGCAGTTACAGACAACAATAAAATTGTGTAAGAGAAAAATCTAAGAGCATAAATAAAAAGACAATAAAAATGGTGTCATAATTCACATGAGGCCTTTAGACAGAGCATAAAAGAAGTGCTGTATGTCTATAAGCAGTACATTTTTGTGCCGTTTTGGCTAACAGTGGAATGATCCTATAGCTGTAATAAGTTGTCCTTAAATAGGGCAGCATATTAAGCTCACAAATACACTTTGAGCAAATCTTAATTTTTATTCTAAAAAAATGATCTGTGGTGGTGGTGAGGGAGAAATGGTAGGGGTATTTGAAATGGAAAAGTCATGACTATATATACTTGCCATCCACATGATTTGTCTTATGTAGGACACAAAACCATTTCAGTTAGCAGGGCAATGGTGATTAGAGCTTACAGATATCAATTACAGAAGACTCAATATGACACTTAGGGTATGTTCACATGCGTCTTGTGTCTGTGTGAAAATAAGCTTTTCTGATGCATGTCTGGGTCCGTCTGAACGGACCCAGACACGCATCTAACAATTAGCAGTGAGTTTAACACTGCCGGCAATGAGAAACACACATCGGCGTTCACATGAGAGATCGCCGCAGCGTGTTTGCATCGCGTCTGTCAGGTCCGCCTCCCGGATGCGATCCAAGAATTGCATGTCTCAAGTTCCTTGCTCCACATGGCCAAGTTGACAGTCAGTTATTAAAGAAACCCTCCTCAGTTTTGGTGCAGTTTTAACTGCCCTCCAATTAAACTACCTTTATTATTAGCAAGCTTTTTTCACTTATCTAAACTGTTTGGAAAGTGAGTAATCAATTAGTGTGTTTGTATCCACAATACTTAAACACAGCAATTGATTGCTTACTTCAAACATCTTTCTGAACAATTTCGACAACTGAAAGAAGCTTGCTGGTAATAAAGGCAGCTTAATTGGAGCACAGTTAAAACTGCACCAAAACTGCGCTGTGTGAAAACACAGCACCAAATGTACCAGCTGAACTTTAAATATAAGCTCCAAGTGCCATATATTTAACCACTTACCGACTTTGGACGTATGAGTAAATACTAACGCTGGTAAGGGCGCTACGATCCCGCTACATAGCCGGGAGGTATTAGCTGCTAATTACAGCTAATACTCGGCAGTTAGAGTGCGAAAGGACAACGGCGCCATCACGTCTATTTAACCCCGTAGACGCAAGGGGCAAAGATGGCCGTGGTATCTACATCAAAGAGAAATAGTGCCTCGATAGGGGTGCTGGTGGCGAAATCGTGGGGTCCCGATCACTTAACATGTGAAGGCTTCCATCGCCGCCATGTTTTTGATGTTGCTATTTCTGACCCCAAGAAGGAAGTAGTAAAACCGCCATCTTTGTACACCCTAATGAACTGTAAAAATGATTGTGCCCCCTAGTGGGGAAGCACCCTAGGGGGACTCAAAGTTAAAGGTAAAAAAAGAAAAAAAAGTTTTAAAGTGTAAAAAAATAAATATTAAAATTTAAAATCCCCTCCTTTTGCCATTTTACTAATAAAATAAAAAAGTTACACATATTTGATATCACGGCATCCGAAAAAGTCCAATCTATAAAAATATGACATAATTTATCCTGTATGCTGAACACTGTAGAAAAAAAAAATCTAAACACCAAAATTGCAATTTATTGGTCATTTCAAGTCCCATAAAAATTGGAATACATTTAATCAAAAAAGTTGCATGTATTCCAAACTGGTAGCAATAAAATGTACACTCCGTAGGTGCTATTACAAAAAAGTTATTGGTCACAGAAAATGGCACCACGGCACAAATTTAAAAAATAGAAAATGTTTGGAATTTTTTTATGGTACCAAACCATAATGGAAACCATACATGTTTGGTATTGCTGGATTTCTATCAACCTGTAGAATACAGATAATACATAATTTTTACTGAAGATTGAATGTCGTAAAAATAAAACTCCCGCAAACATGGCCCAAACATGTATGTTTTTTTCACATTTTGCCCCACTTAGAACGTTTTTGTGGTTTACCAGTATCCCGTTACTGGTCACTGGAAGTTCAACATGGCACCTTATGGCAAACAAATGTCTGAGGATCAGAAAAAAAAGAATTGTTGCTCTACATAAAGATGGCCTAGGATAAAAGAAGATTACCAACACCATGAAACTGACCATTCAGCGGTTTAACAAGACAGGTTCCCCTCAGAACAGTTGAGTGCACATGCTCAGTGTCATAGGTCAGCTTGTCAGTGCTCAGACCATAGGCCGCACTCTATATCAAATTGGTCTGCATGGCTGTCGTCCCAGAATGAAGCCTCTTCTAAAGATAATGCACAAGAAAGCCCGCAAACAGTTTGCTGAGGACAAGCAGATGAAGGACATGGATTACTGGAGCCATGTCCTGTCCTCTGATGAGACCAAGATAAACTGATTTGGTTCAGATGGTGTCAAGTGTGTAGCTTCAATCAGGTGAGGAGTACAAAGACAGATGTGTCTTGCCTACAGTCAAGCATGGCGGTGGGAGCATCATGGTTTGGGTCTGGATAAGTGCTGCTATCTATGGGAAGCTGCAGTTCATTGAGGGAACCATGAATACCAACATGTACTGTAACATACTCAAGCAGAGCATGATCTACTCCAACATGATAGCCCCAAGCACACCTCTTAGATGACCACTGCCTTGATAAAGAAAATGAGGGTAAAGGTTCTGGACCGACCAAGTATGTCTCAAGACCTAAACCCTATGGAGCATCAGTGGGGCATCCAGTGGGGCATCCACCAGCTCCGAGATGTCGTCATGGAGGAGTGGAAGAGGATTCCAGTGGCAACCTGTGAAATTCTAGTGAACTCCATGCCCAAGACAGTTAATGCAGTGCTGGAAAATAATGGTGGCCACAAAAATTCTTGACACTTTGGGCACAATCTGTTCATTGTCACTTGGTGGTGTACTCACTTTTGCTCACAGCGGTTTAGACATTGATGGCTGTGTGTTGAGTCATTTTGAGGTCACACCAAATTTACACTCGTTATACAAGCTGTACACTGATTAGTTTACATTGTATCAAAATATCATAACTTCATTGTTGTCCCATGAAAGGATATAATACAATAGTTACAAAAAGGTAGGGGTGTACTCCCTTTTGGGAGATACTTTACCTGCCATACAGAGGCCAAAAAGACACTAATTTATCTTCTGTTAATGGGGCCTATGCATATATTGAAAAATGCAAAGGATAAAATCTGAAACAGGAAAATGTAACTGTCCTTTTGCATAAAATATCTGCTAACTGTTAACAGTAAAAATAAATAGCAGAACCATGAATGCAGCTCTGGACATGTATCTTATATCTCGGAAACAAGACAAAATAATTAACGAATTCACAGTTATTCAATGTTTTATCCAGATGATCAAATAATACATTTGTGTGTAAAATTCTGCTAAAGAGGAATATATATGCATGGTGTTGACTCGGACAAAATAGTATTCTGCATTGTTTTCTTTATACTGTGAGCTCACGTTTCTATTTAATTCCATTCCTTGCTGTAAAAATTAAATGGACTATAACAGAAACTTTTAGTTTTAAACTTCTACTTTGTTTCCTAGGCTTTATATGCAAGGAAATGCAATTTAGAAAAAAAAGTACATTTCTGCTTAAAATTCTATTAGCAAATTGTGAAAACTACAAATATAATCTCAAGCAAATAAGCATAATTTTACAGCTATGAATTCTTGCCAATATCAAAAAAGCACTGGTTATTTGCTTATAAATAAACACCAACGTTATTTATTATGTGCTACAATATAGTAATGAGTGCTTAATGCTCCTGAATGAAGTGTATTTTTCCTTGTTATACCATATTTAAAGCTGATCACAAAAAATAATGATTTTTCCATTTTCTGAACAGCACATATAAATTTAATTTTGTGACACTGGTGATTCTCCTTAGCTCTGCATTTTGCAAGTCCCTTACAAAACATGTAAAGAGCCGAGAGATTTTTTGTCTAGCCTTTCTTCCATTGCCTGATTTTTTTTAAAGACCAATTTGTCCCTGCATGCACTTTGTTACAATGTTATTGTGCAATGTCCTAATCAGTTTTTTTGGAATGAAAAGTGTCACAAAGTGAGATTCAAGGAATAAGAGCTCCTGAATGTACATTTATCCTGGTATAAAATTCAGATCAATTCTAAAGCATTAATCAGTTATTTAATTCATTATTTAGACATAAAAGAGGCCAGGGGACAATTTTTGTTCTGATCAAACTGCTCTGTGCCTTTCTGTGGGGATCTCGTTTTGTGCCACTGTACATGAACAAAACCCATACAGTACTCATGCTGTTTGTTACCTCAATAGCAAAAGAAAGAAAAACAAAGAACCATTATAATGCAGAAGAAGTAATATTCGCTTTTATGGGATTTTTGCAGTTCTGCAATTAAAAAAATAAGAATGGCAAATTGAAGAGGGCTGAAAATGGGAGTAGAATTTGAGGTAGGGGGTGTATAAAATGATGGGGGAAAGACAAACAAGGGAGATGAAGAAAAAAGAAATGAAGTCTATAGTTAAAACTTTTTGGAATTTGTTGTAAGAGTGCTTTGGATTTACAGAAAAATCTATTATAGTATAGCAATCTAAATTAAAACTCGTGATTACATTAAAATATATGCAATAAACAAACTATATGTCACAATACATATTGGTCAAAAATGTCCGTCCTTCGTCTTGACAGCTGAAAATATCATGAATCGTATCAGTCATTATTTAAAGCATTAAGAATTCCCAGATCATTGCTACAAAGCTACAATTATTGTAGACAATTCTTTAGTGTCATAAGTGACACAAGTAAAATATTATTTCCACAATGAATCCAGAAATTTGACAATTTCCTAAATCATAATCTAATACAATTTAGAAGATTAAGCATATATTGAAGTTACAATGCCCATATCAAAACAAGATATCATACAATGTAAACAAGTCCAGACAATTATTTAGATACTTGCAGAAAATGTGAACTAAAAAAATATTTTTAAAAATTGAGAATATTTTTTAACTATGTCACCATGGAAAATGGTCAACAATATTTGCATTGCTTTATTTGATCAGTTAGAAAAATGCTAATGTTTATTAATTGTGTATGAAATATAAATGATATATACATAAAAAAATCTAATAGACATTTTTTATGAAAATATGTTACTCCTATAATCGAATGAACTCTCTTTAAACTTCACACTGTCAATTCAAGAGTAAAGTTGGGCTGTAGTATTGTAACATTCTGTAATTTACAGTACATGCGTTACAAGTATAGAATGGGGATCAGATCTCAGGGACCGAGACTGAAAAGCTGCCTGTATTTCTTTACACAGTCACATCTGTGCATGCAGCAGTCAGGACAAAGCAATCAGCAAAGCCACATTCTCAGCTCTTTGCGTAGTGGGCTATTGCACTCAAACATGCAAAGACGGTTAACGTGTTCTTCACCTTGAGAAAATTAGTCAAAGGCATTGGAAGGGTATTTAGATATAATCAAATAGCCTTAGTGAGTTCAGTGCAATCTTTTCTCATAAACACATTAATTAAACAATGAAATTATTGCACTATAAATTATTTTATTAATCATATTAAAATACATTAATGCAAAATGTAAAGGTTTAGAACAAGAAGATAGAAAAAAAAATAGGATAGACAAAGATGATCCTAAACAGCAATACTTCTATAAGTGTTCATTCACAATTATAAAGAAAAATTCAGCAAAACAAGGTGTACATGAAGCAAATATCAAGAGAAAAGAATACATAAATCAATGTATTTACATTTGTCGTTTTAACGATAGACGGTGCATGCTTTGGAATTAGGTGATAACATTCCACAAACTATATATATTGCACAAATATTTGTATACAACACTGCAAGATCAAGGATACTGAGCCTTGTTTGATCTCTGTTCAAAATGGGATTATTCAAGAATATATAATCTATTTGTTATTGGATCATAACCTGGATGACTTTTCATAGATTTGTTAGGTTTTAGTGAAGATTTAAGAATAAAACAGAAAAAAATGATCCTAACTAGTGATTAAAAAAATGAGAAAATTGATTTAAAAAAAACCCAAGCAAAACAAAGTGCATGTTAAGCAATAAGGGAATAGAAAACATAAGTCAATATTATAATCTTATTGGCAATATTGATGATAGGTCTGTGCTTGCTATTTATAATTAAGTATTAAATAAACAAATGTTATAGAGTATATCACTCAATTAATTTTGGGAACCATTTTCAAATCAAATTACAGAGTTAAGTCTACGATGGCTCATTTGGACTTACATTTGTATAATGATTTTTTATGTTTGTTAAGACTACATAATGGATCTGTTTGTGATTGCATTACTACAGATTCTGTTGTCTTATAATGAGTCTGCCAGCATTTTTCTTCTAGTAGTAAAGCAAATTTTCTGCCCAACAATGGTAGCAAAAACGTAAAGAAATTGAACTATAATGTCAGTGTTAACAGAGCTTTATTCACAACATAGCACGAAACTTGGCAGATTATTTCCACTACTATTGGTCCCATCCTTATACATTTGCACCCACCTCTTGACTTGAATTAACGTGTACATGGACCGGAGGTCCCAGAGGTAGCACCAGCATTTATCTGGGGAAAATAATGCAGGGGATTACCTTCTTTATGTATCATTTTAATGTTTAAAAGTTTGTTTCGGCTGTTTATATAGGCATGTTGGTATGCTCGAACCTTATTTTGAAAAGTCAACTGGACAGCTATGCTGCAGTGTGGCACCACCATATATGTTTAGCTAAGCAGGTGAATGATGATCCTCTGGCTGTGTAATGTGGGGGCACTAGAAAGTCAACTAGGTTGTGCAGGAGCTTGGTGCTGAATAAGGGTTGTGTATGGTAATGCTAATATACTTTGCCATGCTATTTCGTGAGGAATAGCTGAGAGGAGATGAGGAGGAGATTTGATGCCAAACATTAAGGGCCACATGTATGAAACGGTTTTAGTCTAAAACTCACTTTTTGCCCATAGGTTTCTATGGGGAAAAAAGTGAGTTTTGACCAAAATCATTTTATACATGTGGCCCTAAAAGTGTGGGTGATTCATGATAAGTGCTAGACAGAATGCTGTTGGCCTGTTCACCAAAGGAGTAAGCTTGCCATTTGCAGGAGATGCAAGGAGTTTGAAAGATGATGAAGAGGTAGAAGACTAGAGGCCAGAAATGGGATGTGAGTCTTGCAGCTTAGTTACTTCACCATGTGGAACAATTTTTGAAAAGCGCATACACAGGCAAAATGAGGAGAAAACCAGACCAATATGCTGAATGTTTTTGCTCTAGGAGCCTATATCAGAGATGTCTGGTGTGAGGTGCAGGAAAGAGCGCTTAAGACGTCTCTATGTGCTTTTCAATTATTGGAGACTTGCCTATTTCATCTGTAAATAAATCTACACTTCTGCATGAAAATCAGTGGTGTGCTGCAGATCTTTTGAAAATTGTTGTACAGGATTGGTTATCCTTCCACAAGCACCCCAGCGCTAACTACTACAGCCATTAGAAGTGCGGCATCCTTCTTTATCTAATACTTCAACATGTGGTATTTGGAGAAAATGTCACCAAGCAGATAATGCATTAGTAGAGTAACCAACAGATATTCAGGGCTAGAAGAGTGTGTTTTATAGTATTTTAATTGAACTCGGGGCCCTTCAGCAAGGAGGTGTTAGTCGAAGAATCTATGGGGTTTGGGGCGATAATTTGGGCCCAGGGGGAAAACAGTACTGTGTTCAAAACTAGGGAAGGTGGGTGGGTTTGAACTGGCCACCGGGGAGTTGGTAAAACCCCTTGTGGGCCCTGAGTTCCATTCACGGCGAGTCCAGGAGGGACATCAGTGTGCACGTCCTCAGGACAGTTGAAAACTGCGGCCGAACTATCTCAACTGCAGAGTAAGCAGCCCAGGAGGCATGAGACATCAATGTTCTCATGTCACCTGTGACAATGTATATCCTAGACTGAAAACCCAGAACTTAGGCCCTCGGCTTCAGGCCTAGGAGATGCCACTCACACTAGATACTATCTCCCGGAGCTGGCTATTCTAATCAGCAAGAAGTTGTGTGTGTGTATATTTTATATATATATATATATATATATATATATATATTTTATTTATATATAAATATATATTATATTATATATATATTTATATATATAAATCAGCCTCAAAGGGGGGGGTACAGGGGAAATGTATACTTTAAGGTAGCATATATACCTATATGGCATATACATCTACATCGAGCATATATACCTACAGATGGCTGTATACCTACACACCTACCTAACTACCTACAGGGGGCTGTACATCTACCTACAGGGGGCATATATATCTACCTATCTACAGAGTGCTGTATACCTAACTATCTACAGGGGGCATTTATACCCACCATCTATACGGGGCTGTAAACCTGCCTACAGGGAGCATACATCGCTATCTACCTACAGGGGTTTATTGTACCTACCTACAGTGGGCCTATATACCTAGCTACTTAGGGTCTTTATACCTACTTACTTTATGGTGGGCAACATTACTTCCTTAATGGGGGGAACCCATACCAATTAGAATTTGGTAGGAAAGGGGAAAAAAATAAGATGTCTAAGATGTTCGTGTGGTTGATTCTGCAGGGACGAGTTGTTAATGGGAGAAGTTGTCATGGCGTTCTGGGACAGATGTAAAAGAAAAGGGAAAAGAAAAATTGAAGAAGAGAATAACTCATCATAGAAGATTCCTATAAGTCCCTGAATGTCTGATGTTATTTTGCCTCTCTGTTGGATTGGTGCTGTAGTCACTGTCATATGATGACGACCTAGTGTCTGACCACTATGTGACTTCTATATGATAGTATAGTAGGTTATATCGGTCCTTGTATACTTGTCCCTGATTGTAAAAGTAAGTCCACACCTGTCCCTGTGATAGGGATTTACTTTCTTGATTGTGTTCATAGTGTTGTTTATTTTAGAAAGTGGTGAGGTGCATGACCAAGGGAAAACTTGGAGGCAATGTTATATGTGAACTGGTGGGTGAAGCAGAGATTGTATGTGGGCTGGTGTGGATTTGTAACAAGGCTTTTTAGTTGTAAACTTATACCGCAAATATAAAACCCTCACACAGCTCCATGGACTGAAAGTAAACATGTTTTGACTTAGAATATAGTAACATAAAAACATGATTTTTTTATGTGACAATTTATTTATGATTTTAATCAATTTATGATTTTCAGGAGAGGCCTGTAAAAAGCGGCATGGCGTGAAAAGTGGTGGTGTGGTCTGTAAAAGGGGGGAGGAAAACTTAGCGACAGCTTCAAGCGGCAAAAGTTCTAGCTACGCCATTGCCCATATCTGGAGCACAAATAAGCGAAGAACAATGGTGATACAGTAAGAGGTTTATAAGCAGGCAGCAGTGAGTCCGTCTTTTCCTTTCTAGCCCCTTAAAAAACCTCGGTGAGGTTTTGCTGCTGAAAATTTTGGGCAAGTTTTAGCAAGGGCATGGATGGAGCCGCCGCCATGTTTTTTTTTCTAGATATGTTAGACTGTGACAATGTGTGAGACAGACGATTGTGAACAGTTGTTGAAGACAGATGTGGAACATTAGGCTGATGTGTGAGACAGACATGTGTGAGACAGACAGATATGTGATTCACATGGTATTGCATACTGCACAATACAGTTCTGTTTTGAACACTGTTTAATGTGACAAAAAGAAACGTGTTTATGCCTAAAAATTAACATGTAATATTTTAATTTACAGTAGCTGTAGGTGGGCCCCAAGATCAACTCCCTTAATGGGCCCTAGGCCAACCAGTCCGACACTGAAGGTGGGCTTTTAAGGGGGAACAGGCATGGGGAAGGGGACAAGGGAGCCCTGCGATCAGGACCAAGGTAGAAAGGTTTCCCTTTTGCCCAACAGTAAGGAATGTTAACCCTTCCTGACATTTGGGGCGACACTACCTTCAAAGTTTGGGGGCACTTAGAAATTTTCTTTTTTTTTGAAAAAAAGCATTTTTTTTTAATGAAGCAAAAATTAAAAGAATCAGAAATCACTCTAAAATTGTTAATATGGTAAATGACTATTCTAGCTGCAAACGTCGGTTTTTAATGCAATACACATAGGTGAAGAACCCATTTCCAAAACCTCACCCAGTGTTCAATGGGAATTGTGTTCTAACTGGAAAGAAGGCTATGGATTTTTTAAAACACCTTAAAACCCCTTCTGCAAGTATTTATACAGCTAAAAAAACAGTTTTGCTATTAGAGGCAAAAAAACTGCCCTTTCCCTTTTGAGCTAGTTGAGATTCTGCAATTACATTTTTTGGTTTGATTAAACTCACAAAATGGCCAGAAAAGAGAACTTTCATGTGAAACTCGACAGTTTTTTTTGTGCTGAGAGAGAAGGTATTTCCATGCGAAAAATTTAAAAAGAAACTGAAGATTTCTAAACGGTGTGTACTACCCCCCTTCAAGGAGAGCCAAACGGGTTTACCAAGTAGAAGAGAAGTGGGGGGCCCCGCTGACAACTGGCAATAACCAGGGCGTTGTGGGGCCTGAAACATCCGGGGCCGTGCCTCTGTTTTACATTTGTCGTAGGGCTGCGCCACACATATTTTATCCCTTATTGACGCTGCATGTTTTTTCAATAAATTATTTCACAATTTTCTGCAAATTTCACATAAATCCTTTCCATCTTATCACACCACATTGAAAAACAAAAGTCACCTGACAAATTGCCTTTTCAAAACCACTCTTTCGTATAATAGGTAATATTCTAAATAATTGGCTATCAATATACACCCCTACATGGAGTAGATAAACCACACATATACCGTCATACTGTTACTATAACAATACCATAAATACCAAGACCATCAATTCCTAATGCTTAAATATTGCTGCCAGACTATGACCACACGCGAGCACCACATAGTGACTGCCATATGTACACGGGCTCTGCAGACATATTGTAGTGTAATTCATGTCCTTCCGTATTAAGGTAGCCAGCTGTATATCATGCCCTTCCTTAAGTAGGCAGCTGTATATATAATGCCCCTTAGGTAAGTAGTTGTATACACTGCCCCTCAGGCACCTAGCTGTATATACTGCCCCTCAGGCACATAGATGTATATACTGCCCCTCAGTTACATAGCTGTATAAACTGCCCCTCAGTTACATAGCTGTATACACCGCCCCTCAGGCACCTAGCTGTATACACTGCCCCTCAGGCACATAGATGTATACACTGCCCCTCAGTTACATAGCTGTATACACTGCCCCTCAGTTACATAGCTGTATATACTGCCCCTCAGTTACATAGCTGTATACACTGCCACTCAGTTACATAGCTGTATACACTGCCCCTCAGGCACATAGCTGTATACACTGCCCCTCAGTTACATAGCTGTATACACTGCCCCTCAGGAAGCTGTATATACTGCCCCTCAGGGTGACCCACAGAGCTGACAATTACTCTGCAATTACATTATAACTTTTCTCCAGCCTGTAAACAGTTAATACCTGGAATTGCTGCAGGCTGCTCTGCTGGGCTTGGTGGGCACTCACTGAGTGGAGGAGGTGGAGCCGACACTCAGAGCTCACTGCAGCCTGGCTCCTCCCTTTTCTCCTCTCTACAGGAAGCTGCTGGCAGCTCAGACAGATATGCTGTGGAGATATGCTGCTCAGCTCCGGACCCTGCACGGAGCCCCGGCGGCGGCGGTGGCAGCAGAGATAAACAGTACATATAGTAGGCGCCTGCGCCGCACTGCTAGTTCTCATAGAGAACAACAATGCAGCGCTGCACTACTATAGGGAATGAGGGCCGGCTGGGGAAGAAAAAAAGATTCGGGGCAGCAGGCAATACATCCCGGGCATGAGCCCCGGATAATATTGCCAAGCGACGCCCCTGGCAATAACACTAGTACATTAGGGTCTCTAGTTTGAGAAATTGACGCCTCACAAGTCCTCAACTGGCAGCTTCATTAAATAGTACCTTCAAAACTCCAGTGTCAACGTCTACAGTGAAGAGGCGACTCCGGGATTCTGGCCTTCAGGGCAGAGTGGCAAAGAAAAAGCCATATCTGAGACTGGCTAATAAAAGGAAAAGATTAATATGGGCTAAAGAACACAGACATCGGAAGGTTGGAAAAAGTGTTATGGACAGACGAATCGAAGTTTGAGGTGTTTGGATCACACATAAAAACAGTTGTGAGACGCAGAACAACTGAAAAGATGCTGGAAGAGTGCCTGACGCCATCTGTCAAGCATGGCGGAGGTAATGTCTGGGGTTGCTTTGGTGCTGGTAAAGTGGGAGATTTGTACAAGATGAAAGGGATTTTGAATAAGGAAGGCTATCACGCCATTTTGCAACGCCATGCCACACCCTGTGGACAGCACTTGATTGGAGCCAATTTCATCCTGCAACAGGACAATGACCCAAAGCTCACCTCCAAATTATGCAGGCAGCTGGTATTCTATCTGTAATGGAGTGGCCAGTGCAGTCACCAGATCTCAACCCCATTGAGCTGTTGTGGGAGTAGCTTGACTGTATGGTACGCAAAAAGTGCCCATTAAGCCAATCCAACTTGTGGGAGGGGCTTCTGGAAGCATGGGGCGAATTTCTCCAGATTGCTTCAACAAATTAGCAGCTAGAAAGCCAAAGGTCTGAAATGCTGGAATTGCTGCAAAGGGAGCATTTTTTGACCTAAGCAAAGTTTGAAGTAGAAAATTATTATTTCAAATAAAAATCATTATTTCTAACCTTTTCAATGTCTGGACTATATTTCTATTCATTTTGCAACTCATTTGATAAATAAAGTTTGACAAAACACAAAATTGTCTGGGTGACCCCAAACTTTTGAAAGGTAGTGTACCCGTACGTCCTAGCGGGATGTGCGTTCCCACAAATGAACGTATGGTTATGTCCTGTAGATCGTGTGGGCTCACAAGCAACCCCGCATGATCGCAACATGGGACCAGCGGTATATTACCACTGGCCTCATGTTTGCAGGAAAGAAAAAGGAGAGAGAGGGGGCGCACAATCGTGTTATACTGTTTGGAACAGCAATATATATTGATTAAAATTGGATTCTCACCTTTAGGTGTTGCGCTTGTATTATAGAGGCACAACACTCATATGCATTTACAGGGCTATTTATATTCCGTAGCCCTTAGTACGGCAGCGCAGGTCTCTCAAACTCCCCCGTGGACGGGGGGAGATAGAGCTGATCAGAAGACAGAAAAAAGGACCCGGCGCAGTGCTGGGAAAAAAGCCCAACTATAGGCTTGTAATGTTAAAATAGTATTTATTCTTAAAAAATGCAAGAGATTAATCTCGCATCATTAAAAACAAAACAACTATAGTTAAAACTTGACGCGTTTCGCGCGTAAACTCGCGCTTCATCAGAAGTATACATTGGTTAAAACATACATGATACATATAATGCCAGCAATCACAGTAATTGGTTGTTACAGATGAATGACGTACTACCGTTAACGAAGACAATTGGTGGAACGGGATGTCAATCACCCTGTCCGAGAGGAATCAGTGGGAAGAGTTACAAGACAGAGGGATGAGCCTGGAGTCTCAAGACCGGCTGTCAATGTTTTGCCAAAAATAAATGTGTTTTTAAAAAAACGATAAGAATTGGGTGTTTTTTTTTCCCTAATGAGGCAAGGGGGGGATATATACATGTGTGTGATGTAAATAAATCACTCTCAATAGATATAGAGTAAAGAATAGGGGGAGAATTCGACTTGGGGATGTATAGAGAGACTATCCAATGGGAACATGAGCGGGAGATATGAATAAACCAATGCGTATCTTTATTGGAGTTTAAAAACTGAGGGCGCTAAAGAATAGAGATGAGCCGCGCCAAGCTTATTTCATAATTCCTAAACATCATTTCATAGGTTGAAACGTATGGCGGTAGGTTTAATTTGGCCTATAGAAGCTCTCCTAAGAGAACCTATGTGATTGGTGTCTTATACACCCAGGAAAATTAAACTGTCCAATGGGAACAAGAGCTACTATTCTATAGGAAATTGCTAGGGGAGTGTACGTAGGGGTATTTCTCCGTAATAATATTATTGGAAGCTGGTTCTAAATAGTGAAAGTGTATCCCTGAAACTGAGGGGAATCGGTATATGTGGTATAGAGTTTCGTAGGTGACTCGATGTGAATAGTAACAATGTAGGCTCCTATGTTTGCGTAACAAGCGATACAGATGCAATGTTGCTAGATAGGTGTTCTTAGGAAATTAAAGTTGTTACATCCTATACAAAGGAAGAACTACAATCTATTAAAAATATGATTACAAATACCTCTCCATAGAATAATGGGGGTTTGCTTTTATAGTGGGGCTTAGAATTACGTCGCCTCTATGGCTTATAATTAGGAATAGAATTCAAGAATCCCAGTATGTACTGACACGGATTCTCGTAAGTTTCTAAAAATTGATCTAAAGATATTTGAAGTATAATATAGGATTGGTGCTTGTTGTTAAAAATGTATAACCCCCATCTTTCTACAGACTCAGCAGGGTTATAATGTTTGCTATGTTCGAGAGTATAGAGGAAAATGATAAAAACTAATACTTTCGATGTGATTTTCTGGTTGCGGGCCAGAAGTGACTGGATTTTTTGACTGGTTAGCTACTAGGTCCTTTAATATATAAGTTCAGTAGCATCATTGAGGCCTTTCGGAGATAGGGTTTGCAGTCTATAAATCCAGTACATCTCCCTTTTTTGAAGGGCCTGTAGACGATTGTGTTGTTCCGGGGGAATAGTGTCAATTGGAGTGATTTTTATAGCTTTAAAATCTTTTTGATGGGCCTCACTACAGTGACGAGAGACACTCTGAAGTAGATCCCCCCGTTTAATGCAGGCTCTATGGCCGTTTAGCCGGAGATGCAAAGGTCGGGTTGTTCTTCCCACGTATTGGATATTACAGATGCAATCAATGACATATATCACTGAGCTTTTACAATTTAGCTCATATTTGATGGGATACGTTATTTGAGTAGTGTTGGAAGTGATTTGTGATTGGGTATTGATGCTTAGACAACATAAACATTGTGGGGAACCACAGGGAGAACTACCAGGATTGAGTGAGTTATTTTTTGGAGTATCTCTGTGGTTCTGAAGACGGCTGGGGGCTATAAGGTTTTTAATGTTCGGTGCCCTTCGATAGATTATGCCTGGTTTGTCAGGTATCAGTGGTCCCAAAAAGGGATCTTTTTTTATTATGTACCAATATCGGTCTAGAGTATTTTTAATCTTGGATCTAGACTATTGTATCTAGTAATTAGGGAAAATTGATTTTTTTCCTATTATCCCCATCTTTTTTCATTGTTATTTTACTTTTTTTCAATTTTTTCAAGGCAATCTTTTTTGGATAGTTCTGGACTCTTTCTCTAGCGTTCTGTAGTAGATGTTGTGGATACTTTTTCTCTTTAAATCTTTTTTCAAGGATATTGATTTGGCGTTCACAATCCGCATCTTCAGTGCAATTTTTTCTAATTCTCTTGAATTGCCCGTAGGGTATATTGCACAACCATGGTTTATGGTGTGCGCTTTTGAAATTGATATAGGTGTTGCTATCGACTGACTTGAAGTAGTAGTTGTATATAAATTTACCTGATTCAAAAATATCTGTAGATCCAAAAATTCGATATTGTCTCTGCTTATTTTAGATACAAATTTTATACCCTTATTGTTATTATTTAAGTGGTTTATGAAGGGAGTGATTATTTCAGAGGGTCCTGACCAGACAAAAAAGAGGTCGTCTATGAACCTTTTATACAGAGATATATGTTGTGAATACAATGTATGGGTATAAATGTATTCTTCTTCGTAGGCCCCCATAAAAATATTAGCATACGAGGGGGCTACTCTTGTTCCCATGGCCGTCCCCCTCGTCTGCCTATAGTGGCGCACATTGTGATGAAAAAATTGTTCGCCAATATTAATTCTAACCCTTTTAGTAGAAAATTCTTTTTTTTGAGAAGTGAGGGAAGAATCCGTGTCCAGTATCTGGCTGACACTTTGCAGACCTATGTTGTGCTGGATGTTAGAGTAAAGTGCTGATACGTCTGCAGTGATCAGAATATAATTTTCATTTGGGAGTGATTTATCTATATCACACACATGTATATATCCCCCCCCCTTGCCTCATTACGCAATAAAAACACAATTCTTATCAGTTTTAACCTACATTTATTTTTGGCATACATTGACAGCCGATCTTGAGACTTCAGGCTCATCCCTCTGTCTTGTAGACTCTTCCCACTGATTCTCTCGGACAGGTGATTGACATCCTGTTCCACCGATTGTCTTCGTTAACGGTATTACGTCAATTCATCTGTAACAACCATTTCTGTGATTGCTGGCATTATAAGTATCATGTATGTTTTAACCAATGTATACTTCTGATGAAGCGCGAGTTTACGCGCGAAACGCGTCAAGTTTTAACTATAGTTGTTTTGTTTTTAATGATGCGAGATTAATCTCTTGCATTTTTTAAGAATAAATACTATTTTAACATTACAAGCCTATAGCTTGGGCTTTTTTCCAGCACGTGCGCCGGGTCCTTTTTTCTGTCTTCTGATCACCACTGGCCTCATGTCACATCACGCACGGCTGGAGTGAGTTCATGGGTGATTAACCCTTAGCTGATGCAATCTATCATGATCTTCACAGCTAAGGTACAGAGAAGAGGAGTGAGCTCCTCCTGTCTTTAATTGGTGCAGCAGCAGAGCTGTGTTGGGGCCTGACAGCCCGGGAGTGTTGCAATAAATACTTCCGGGCTGTCTCTGACGTCACCATGCCCGTAATGCAAAAAGAAATAAAGTACATATAATTAGTAACACCGCGTGTGTAACGACCTGTCCTATAAATCTGTCATGCTGAACACTGTAAATAAAACATTTTTAAAAAATTACAGAATTGCAATTTTTGTTCATCTCGCAGCACATAAAATGGAATAAAAAGCGATCAAAACCTCATATAAACACCAAAATGATGCCAATTAAAACATCAGATCATCCCGCTAAAAAAAAAACGTATACAGCTCTGTATATGGAAAATAAAAAAGTTATGGCTATCAGAAGATTAAAATTAAAGATTTTCAAATAAAATTACAGATTGTTGGAATAAAACATTTTTTTTCATTTTCACAGCCTACCTCTAAAAAAATTTATGAAAAGCACCTGTGAGGTCAATATACTCACCACACCCCTGGATATATTCCTTAAGGGGTGTGGTTTTCAGTATGGGTACTTTGTAGGGGTGTTTAGGATCTTTAGGGTGTCCGCAAACCTGAAATGGCTTTTGTAAAGTTGTGTGACTCTATCACAGCACAACAAAAACCTTAATCTCCAAATTATGAAGAACATATAACTTGTAATACATCTGTATTAGTGAATTATATGTAGTGATTGACAGTCTATGTAGAAGACTTGTAAAGGGGATGAATCTTCCCAGGTTTTTTTTTTAAATGAACTTCTGTGGTATAGCAAAAACTCTACAGTACAGTGCAATACTACATGTTTTCATTACATGTGCCAGGATGAGTGGTTCCTGTGGGTATCAGCTAAAGGCAGCCCCCTTTTTATTGTATATAAAGTATATGAACCAAAGGAATGCCTATCCTTAAAAACAGACAGTGATTTCTAGCTTACTGCAGCTCTTTCTGGCTATTGTATGTAAAGACTTACTTTATATGTATGTTTTAGCTTTTTTTCTTTCATCTTCATTTTGTATTATGTTGGGTGACATTTTGGGGTTAGAGAACAAGTACCAGTTTTCCATAAAGTTATAGTTTTAACATACATTGGTCGTTCAGGAAGGAATTAATGTAGTATGTTGAGAGACCACTGTATATTTTTCAATATTGGCTAGTTTTGCCTTTTCTTTGTATACAAAGAATCAAGTTCCAGGCATAGTATCCCATGGACAAAAGCATATTCCAAAAAAAAGTAGGAACAGTGACATGGGGTGTCATGGGGCAGGAAAGATGTCCCTTGTTTGGGATGCTGCAAAATGATGTCCCGAAAGTACCCTTTGGGCCCGATTCATCTAACCAAGTCCGTTCTCCGGGGGTTTAAATTTTTGTTAAACCCCTTGAAGGAAAGCTGGAAAAATAGAAACTAGGGTGTGAGTTCCCCCGGGGGGTTTTTGTACTCCCCGTGTTAGTGCATTTCATAAAGGGGTTTTTTGTATTTGGTTGCCCTAGTGTAGCTGTAACATGTTGAGGAAGGACTGTAAGCAACTGAAAGAGGAATGTTCTTAGTTCTGGTGTGATGTTTTTCTTTCCCTCTCTGAGTGGTGTGTATGCACATTCAGACAAGATGGAGGGGGTTCCTTAACCCTTGCAGTAGGGTTGCTGGTGACATGTCTTGGGCCAGTGCCTAAATTGTTCTTCAGAAGTTCCTGGAAGGGGATTCTCTGGAAAGGCTGCAGCGTTTGTGGGGGAAGATCCCGGGTTTTAAAGAGTGCGTGTAAAGTTTGTCTCCGTTGGTCTCGGGGATTGTTTGGTGTTCAAATTTTTCCTTGACCTGGCCCCCAAACTAAACAGTTTCCTGGGGTAAGAAAAGTACTCCTTGAG
>JAODAL010053028.1:0-25575 GCA_025379985.1 Phyllomedusa bahiana
AATCGAAGGGTTAGGATATATCTGCAGTGTTGCCACTGTGGGTGGCCCATTGTAATCAGAAGATGTGGTCATAACTGAGGACTTCTATAGTGAATCACTACATAATGACAGGACATGAGTAATTGCATATTTGTCTATTCAAAGTTCTGGATAACTCCACTGCAGGGAAACTGGGAGTCCCAGTACTTAGCTCTTTTCATAAATACAATAGATTTTAATTGAGAAGACAACTTCTCAACTGCATGTTATGGGGATTACTTTCCTCTGTGAATCAGATGATGGGCCAATATGTCCAAGGGGTGACACACTCCATTAAACATTTGTAGTATACCGTGCCAACAAAAATAAAAAGGGGAATATTTTTTAACAGAGTATGCTATAAATTATTTTTGGGGGTCTAACAAGAATAAGAAAGAAGTTCTAAGAAAATGCTGTGTCCCCTCTAGCTCAACTTATTTGCTGACGTAAAGATATCACAGCAGTCAGATCAGACATTGACAATATACCCTATATAAATCTTGCGATAAACTTTTTTTTCAGTCAAAAAAATATTTTTGAATTTTTTTTAAAAATTTGGGAAAAAAAAATTATGATGATCCTTAAGAATCAAAATTACCAAAATTCTATTTAAATTTAAAAGTATGCCTGCAATTTAGGTTTGGTATGTAAAAAAAGCCCCGGGAAATTCAAGGATAGTATGTTTACGAGGGTTTTCAGCAGAAGGTAAAATTGGTACAGTAGTTAACTAGAAAATCAGAGTAATGGACATAACTTGGTTATTATGTTTTTTTTTCACACTAAATAGTTTGTATTTTTTTTGGAGACCTTTAGCAAAATGAAAATAAAAATGTAGGCTAGGTGAGACTTTTTATTAGTTTATCATCATCCATTAACTGTATATTATATAAATACTGCACATAACATGTTAGTGGTAATAAATTCAGATAAAATAATAGTATATCTTCAGTTTCTTATAATTAACAACCTTAATAGTTATTTTTACTGTTGTATTGTACGACCACATTCAACATAATCTATTGAGTTGAGGAATTTTAGGGGGTTATTCACTTTTCATGTAATGTGTATAAAAAAGTGGGTAATGGGGATATAATGTATAATGTAATTGCAAATTTTGGCATGCATTTGTTTTGCACTAAAAGGTGTGACTTTAATTTTCTTTTTTTTGTGGTCTACTGTTAAGGGACCCCCTGTGGCCCAACAATTTACTACGATTTGCACAAAATTATTGCTACAATTGTAACAGAAATTTATGCCATTTTGTAAAAAACTTGCAGATTTAGATTTTTTGATTCAGAAAAGCCAAAAATATGTAGAAAAATTTAGAAAACAGGCATTTGGTGCATTTTACTGAGGTATAAAATGCCAGTTTTTTTTTTTTTTTAAGTTTTTCAATTTTAAAATGTTAGCACCATTCTGTAAATCCTGTGAAACACAGCCCCTAGGCCACCCGCAACAACTCCCCTCACTCTTAAATTTAACCTTTTTTTTTTACTATATTATTTTTTAGTGGTGTGTAAGCACAGATGAAAGTATTATACCATGGTAAATTATGACTTAACCTATCCCTTTTTAAATTTCTTGGGGGAAAAAAATCCTCTCAACCCTTTCCCTAACTGATTAAAACCCCATTCTAAATCTGGCTAAAATAATAAAAAATTCTCTTATTGAAACCTGGATAATTTATATGGGATAATGGGTTTTTTTTTATGGAAAAAACTTGTATAAGAGTCACCCTTGTCAAAATAGAAAACAATTTTTTCCCAATGTCTCTTACCTGTCAATGCTGATGGCACATAGATTAAGGATGCTTGCTGTACACATCATAACATCAAGGGTGACAAAGATATCACAGTGGATACGACTAAACCTCCATTCTCCTACCACCTAAGAAGTTGAAAGACAACGGAGAACAGAAAATCAATAGTGCAGATGTTTATCTGAAGGAACAGATCTAAACTTCTGAGAGACTGAAAACCAGAGAAACTGTAAGAGATTTACAGAGTACATTCATGCCAGCAACAGATGTGACTGAGATAACAAAGACACAGAGTGTTGCTATAAATGGACTTTTATTATAAATGACATAAATGATCTGCAACAAGCAAAAGGGTGAAACGTTTGAAGTCAAACATATTTTTACCCTCCAAAAAAAACTACAAACTTTTTTTTTTTTTTTTAAAACCCAAACGCATTTGAAAACAAATGTTATTCTAAATTGAACAATATTTCAATTTTAAAGAAAACTGTGTAGTTATCTTAAGAGTGCAATTTTCTGAGGCCTTACACATACTGTATGAAAAAAGATGTGTACATGGAACCTTTACGGGAACCATAGAACCCCCTAAGACAGAGCGGTAAGTACTACTTGTGCTACTATATGTTACTTATGTGACGTTCCGTATTCTTCCGTAGAAGTAATTCAGTGGAACATGGCATACAGAGAAACAGAAGTTGTTTCTCCCCGTGTTTTACTGTTTATGTCTCACCTAGCTGTGTGACACTCTGTCCCCCAAAGGAGGCACCCAGTTTTTCCCTTTTGGAAAGCTTGGGGGTTTCCCGGAGCAATGGGGGGGCCCCCCAAAAATTTCCCCGCATGCGAATAGGTTCCACGCCATTTTTGTATATTTGTAATGTTTCTGTTTATTTACAGGTTTCTCTTTCGGACTACTTTGGATTCAATGTACTATGTCCGATCAGCCTTGGATCTATTTTTTAGTAAAATGGTTAAAAATGGCTGCTATGGGGGAGTGTTTAGTTCAATATATATTTTTTATGTTTAGCATCTTTTTTTCCCATTTAATTTCAGAGTTAGTAATGGAGGCATCTGGCAGACGTAGCGCTGTTTGAGAGGTGAGGTGTTGAGGAAGGCTCACACAGCACAGACGCTGGATGCAACAAGTCCACTCCGGACGGAATCTCCCATGCGACTACGCAAAGTAAAGGAGATACTTCAATGAACCAGCAGGTCAAGGATAAATGATAATACAATATATAGAAAGTGAAGTGTGGAATCTGTTTACACTGGACATTCAAATTTTTATGTAAGATTTGAATAAAAATGTATATGTTTTATTACGGAAGCATACTGTTGTATATATACCATTTGCACTAATATTGGAGGCATATTGAATAGCAGGTGGGGACCTGCAGCGAAGGTATATCCTGTGTGTTCATTAATAAAGGTGCATTGCATGATGAGTATATAATCAGAGCCTTTCCATTACTATCATTCAGGCTTGGTGTCAGCCAGTGGTGGTTTTTGTCAACCCAAGGTTGACACTGACCTCATGTTAATATTACCCCAGTATACAATGCACTAGGGGTACTGGGAAGAGCCGGGTTACCATCAGAAGTAGACTCTCTAATGTGATGGCCCACTGCTGGGACAGCTGTGGGCTAGCAGTTTTAGGGTGGGAAGGGATCAGTACCGGGTGTAAAGAGATCAGTACCGGGTGGGAAGAGATTAGTACCCATGGACCTCCCCATTCTGACGGTATCAGGTTGAAGATGTCGGTTTTATGTTGCTGGTTATGGCAAATAGGAGAACCCTACATCATTTTTTTTCCTGAAAATTATTTATTAATTGAGAATCTAAACATAGGCATCCACTGTAATGATTAATGGGAACAGTAATTGCCCATTTTTAGATTCTTAATAAATAAATTATTTTTTTTAAATAAAAGACATGGGAAATCCCACATATTTCATAACCAACCAAGTTTTGCTATGGGCAACAAAGAAAGTCTTAGACCAAGACAGTTTTCATACATTTCCCCCTATATGTAAATTTTGGGAGACAAGTATGAAACTAGGTGCTGACACCCCAGTTTTAAATTGCTTTAGAGGAGTGTAGAAGGCGCCAGCATATAGGAAAGTATCTCACAGCACTTTATACATGTGTCCCGTTCTATTGTAAAATTTGTCTCACTTTGAAATTGGTATGAAATTGTACGACAGTTATGTGCCAAACTTTGCTGCATTCCTACATTTCGCAGCAAACTTTGGCGCAATCGTACAATTCTGGAATGACACGCCCAGTTGTGTTGTGTTAGTTGTAGAATGCACCAAGTTTAGGTGTACAACTGTTCATACATTTATAGAACAGGGCTAAGACAGGTTTTTGGCCACAAAGCACGCTAGTAAACTGGCGCAGCCTTGTTCATACATGTCGCCCTTTGTTCCTTGTTGCTCTATTGCATCTTACAAAGCCATGCAGCTGTGAAATAAACAAGGCTGCGGCAGTTTCAAGCACTTGTTTTTAATTTTAGATGGTGCTGCTTTTTTGCATTTGAGCCAAAATACTGTTGTAGCCCTGTTCTATAGATGTATGAACAGCCATACACTAAACGTGGTGCATCCTGCACCAGACACAATACTTTAAATGCACCAAAAATTCGCCAAAGTTTGATGCACAACTGTTGTGCAAATCCAAACCGTGGCTGAGAAAAATTTTGACTCATAACACTCTATGCAACATATCACAATGGATTGTACACTAATAAAAACAGACATAGAACTAGCCAGTCGGCGTTATGTTCATACATGTTTCCCTAAATATCTAAAGTTTTGTCTACATAGCTGCTATGAAAGCTTTGGGCTTCATGTTTTAAAACAGTGTAACATTAAGGGTACGTTCACAGAATGGATTTGGATGCTGATTTGGGGTGGGGGGATTCAGCATCCAATCCGACTGTAAAACAGCTCCCATTGATTTTAATGTAAAATCTGCATCATCGTTCTCACAACGCTGACTTTACTCGCTTATTTTCTGCGCTTATTGTAAGCATGGAAAAATAAGTGACAAGTTAATTCTTTTAGACAGAGTACAGATTTTCCAACAGTGATACAACGCAAATTCAGGACTGAAAATTTCAGCATCTCAATCTGTCTTGTACATACCATGTCTTTGCTGCCTGTGGCAACCACTAAAAACTCAGCTTTCATATTTCAGAGCTGTTTAAGAAGATGAAAGCAAAGTTTTGATTGGTTCGTGGGCAATAAAGACAATTTTACTGCTACGGTATGTTCACACGGCGTAATTTCGGTGCGCATTTCGCCGTGTACTGTATTTGCACTCTAATAGGTGCGAGATTCGCGCAGAAATTATGGTAATCCATAGTTCTCATCGTATTGTACACGCGGTAAGATAAGTGACATGTCAAATATTCGCGGCGAATACGCATCACAAGTTATGAATGTCGATGGGGACGGCGGGCTGCCGGCCTCCCCCTCACTCCGCGTATTAGCGCGAGTTCACATACTGTAATGCGCCACAGTACATCGTGTGAACATACCCTTATGGCACGTTCAAACAAAAACTTTAGTGTGGAATCTCCGGGGATTCTGCCGTTACAATTGTTGAGTACATTTTACTAGAGTGCTTATTGCATGTGAATTTAGATGCACTTTTTGTATTTGGTTTTAAATGCATTTTGCTGTCAGGTTCATGCTTATTTTCTATTAAGATCAATGGGAATCATTTTCTTTCAGTTTTCAACGTCAACTCAAGAGGAACCACCGGTTTCCCAAACACAAAACCCGTAAAGTAATGCCCCAAAGATAGTTTTGATAAATTAGGTTCCATGGGAGACATGTATGAAAGAAGGCACTTAGTAGTGAATTATTGCAGCTCATTTTCATTGTGTAATGTGTCTGAATCATTGAAAGTGTTTTTGTGCAATTATAAATGGTGACTAACGTTCAACGTGCCTTGCCTGTGTGGTTGCCGCATTACGGAACTTTGGTGCATTAGTAATGTGCCAAACATGTGTAAAGGGCCCATAGATGGGGCTAAAATCGTCTTTTTAAAAAAACCCCTGGGATTGAAAGGCCCGGGGCCACACCCGGCCCCAAACTATGGGGAGTAGCCGAAATTTCCCAGGGTTGCTTTAACCATAAAAATATTGTGTAAAGGCCCCGCCGGGTATGGGGAGTTTTGGTTATTCCCACAGGGCCCCGTTGTCCCCTTTTTAAATATAAAATGCCAAAAGGGTAAAACCGGGAATCTGAATTTTTAGAAAAGGATGGTGCTTACACAGTGCAACTGGACCAGAGGTTACAGAAGGTAAAGATTAAACTGGGCAACACAGTGGCTATTTAGCTAGCTCTATTGGTGTGCTGGGTTCTAATTCCACCAAGGGCAACAGCTGCAAAGAGTTTGTGTGTTCTCCCTGTGTTTGCATGGGTTATTTTAAAGTACTCTGGTTCCCTCAATAATTCAAAAACATACAGATATCTGAATTTGGATTGAGAACCTCAATTGGGGACGGGGAAACCCAATTAAAGAAATGACAAGTCTATCCCGGTCTGGGGAGTATAACAGCCCTATATAAATGAATAAAATAAATAAAAAGATTGATTGTTTGACAATGTACTACAATACATTAGTGATTGAATGTTCAACAGTAATGTTGAAAAATGCCTGGTGAGAACTATAAAAAAACATATTACCCAATATCAGAAAAAAGTTTTTTTGGTCAGTCCGTCTCCCTCCAAAAAATGTGTAATCAAAAATTACACACACCCTAAAATGGTGCCAAAAAAAGCTACACCTTGAATCAGAAAAATGAACCCCCACAAAACATCATCAATGGAAAGATTAAACAAAAAAAGTTATCAGTGTCAGAATATTGGTTACAAAGCAAATTTTTATGTTTTAAAAGAAAAAAACCAAAAAAAAATGTGTGTGAAAAGCTAAAAAACAATTATCTGAAAAAAAAAAAAGCCTTCACACAGCTGTTGGTATACAAATTTAAAAAAGTTGTGACTCTTGAAAAGCAAGATGTTAAAAATGAAAACTAAAAAATTATAATTGGCTGCAGATTAAAAGGATTAATAAAACCTAAACTTTCATTTAAAAATTTAAAACCGCAAGCTACCAAAAAAAAAGCAATGTAAAAATTTCTTAAATGCTTTTTTTTTTTTTTGGGGTGCTTTTGACTGCCCTTCCCTTCTAAAAAAAAAAAATCCAAAAATGTTTAGTTTTTTTCTCCAATTGCAGCACTGGACTGACTTTTTTCAAAATAACTCTTATCCATAAAGTATATGAACCAGACAAGTAAAATAAGAAATCTTTTTTATGAAATGAAGTAGTTTAAAAAAACCTGTCACATAGATTATGCCCTCTTTGCTGAGGACAGACAAGGAGTGAAAACATGCGTAGTTTTAGGTTTTTTAATCTCAAATCGGTTTAAAGTCAAAAAGAGTCACTCAGAGTTAGTTTTTTTCAAACCCCCCCCCCATGAGGCACCCCCCCAACCTCAACTGATAAATCTATTACTTTGAATAGTAAAAATTTTAATAACTGTCAGGGGGAAAGGGGCTAGCCTTTGGGGGGGGCTAACACCTCTCATGAATAAAAATTTGAGCATTAAATGCTCTAAAATACAGCACCTTTACAGAATAAGGGAAAAAGCGCTGGAAAAAAATTTTTTGCACTAGCTTTTGTCCCCTTAAAGAAAAAGGGGACATAAACTATGTGACAGGTTCCCTTTAAATTGTAGAAAGACACAAGATGCTGGCACTGTCAGTTTCAAAGTAAATGATAAGTGTAATATTTCTTTGCCACTTCCAATCAGGTATATCAATCATGCTTTATAGTCATAGTTTTACCCCCTTTTAATGTGTGTTTTCTTAAATTTATACAAGATAAAAATATTGCAACAAAGTGTCTAGTATCAAAATAAAATACCAAGGTCATAAACCTCCAGTGGATTTGTTGCAGTAGATTTTATTTACAAATAAATGATAAACATAAAAAATTCTAGCCAAGAAAATGCAATGGATTTCCCACAAAAAAGTCAATTAGTCTCACTTCCCCTCTTACTAGTGTGCACCCCTGGTATTCTAACATTTCTACACTCACTAATATTGCAATCCTTAGTATAGATATTCAATATTAAATGGTTGCCTAAAATCAATGTCCACCTTTTTCATGTTGTTTTTCTCTGTTCAATAAATACATGTAGCTTTGAATCCATAGGATGCACTAAGAAATGCATATTGAGTATTGCATTTTTATGTTCAATGTATGCACAGTATACATCAAGCTCCCTCTAGTGGTGGCTGCTTGAATAATATCTATTAAATCTTCGTCAATGCAGGAGATTTGGGTTCGTATCAAAACTGACCCCCAGAGCCATAAAAATATATAAAAAAGACCTCATAATTTTCAACCTCTTAAAAAGAATAAAAAATAATATTCAAGAATACAAAATTCACTTAGGAAGGCATTTTCCTTTGGCCCCCTTTATTAAAATTTTCTTTTTCTAAACCCTTTTATCACCCAACAAAAATCTGCATTTTTAAAGATAAAAAAATAGTGTTGTCGATTTTTGCAAAGTTAAAAACCACGTTTTAATGGTGATGGGTTTTTTTTAGGATCAGCGATAATTTGGTTAAAATTTTATTTTATCTTTTAAGATCGCGCCTTTTTCGGCGCTTCTGTAATTTTTGGGCGGCCCCAAATCTTACGAATAGAGCAGGGGGAGATTTGTGGAAAAGTCATGACTGGGAGGGTTTTGGTTCGTTGGCTGGAAAAATCAATGACCCCCCTTTTTTCATGAACAGGTTTTTCCCTTTCACCTCATGTCTCCAGGCCCCAAGCAGAAGGGCTGCTCTGCTTTTGGGCAAAAAGTCAGCGAAATTTTTAATTTCTTCACAGAGAAACCCTACATAGTTGGCCTACAATTTTTAAATTAGAGATTGGGAAATTTTTTTATATTTGGAAAGAATTTTAAAAAATTACGCGTAAAGTCAGGGGGGGGCGCGGGGGGGGGGGGGCCCGCGCGGGGGACACAACAAGCCTATAAAGAATACTGGATAAATTCCAAGCTATGTGACATTGCAAAAGTTTATTATTAACAATTTCTTTGAAAAATTTCCTGGATATTGGGGAACCTAACTTTTAGGAAAAACATCTTTTCTAGTAACTGCAAGGGGCTCTTTTTTAGGTGCAAAACTCCATTTTATTATCGTTTAAAAATTTAAAATAGGTGTTCAAAATTTTAATTTTGCCCCCTTTTCCCCCTTTGTTGAAATATCCCCCTTGTACTTAAAATTTGAATCCAGCAAGTAGCACAGGGGGATAGGTGCCAAAAAAAGGCCTTTTAATATCCAAATTAAATTCAGATATTGTTTTTTGACTTTGGCGATACAGCTTTTTTTCATTGAGGACCTTGCACTTAAATGTGAATACGCAATTTTTAGTCCCAAGGGAAAAAGATAGGTGCCAAAAAATACCTTTTTACGAAAACATTTAGTCGTGTTTTTTCACTTTGGGGGAGGCCAGCTTTTTTGATAGATTACTTTTTGTTAAATTTTAATAAGCAATTTTTTAGTCACCACAGTGAATTAATAGGGGCCAAAATACCTTTTATTATCCCAATACATTAAATAGTTTTTTTTGCATTTTTTGCCCATCCAATTTGTTTAAAGCCCCTTGCAGTTAAATTTGAAACCCCCCAATTGTGTAGTTACCACAGGTGAATTGATAGGTGTCAAAAAAATACCTTTAATATCCGAAAAAATTTCAGATAGTGTTTTTTTGACTTTGGCCACTACAGCTTTGTTCATTGAGGGACCTTGCCTTAATGTGAATATGAAATTTTTTTCACCACAGGTGAATTGATAGGGGCCAAAATACCTTTTTTTTACCGAATACATTTCGATCGTGTTTTTTCACTTTGCGCAGGCACTTTGTTGAAAGATTACTTTTCAGTTAAATTTGAATCCCAACAATTTTTTTTTTGATTTAGGGGTTTTGAGAAAGCTGTGATTTGCCGTCTTTTTAAAAATGACTTTCCCAAAACTCTTCCATACCCTTTTCAAATTTGTATATTTCTGAACATGGAGCAAATTCAGGGGGTAAGCGAGCAAAGGGGGGGAGGGCATGGAGGTAAGGGACGAGAGAAGGGGCTCCTTCCAGTGGGCGCAACAAGATGCCCGCGGATCTCGTTTTCGGACCCCTCAGGCCCGTCTCGGGGTCAGGGGCCCCGAATTCAGTAACGAACAGCCGCCAACTGCCTTCGGTTTAATGCAACCCGCTCCCCGTCTTACCTTGTCCCCCCAGTCAGGCCACAATGTCGTCATCCTCACCACCCGTCCAAAATGAAGCAGCCCAAATGTCAACTCGGTACCCACCCCTGTGGATAATCCATTTTCGAAACCTCTTTATGACAAATGGGGGTTGGTCAAAGGCATGTTAAAAGATCAAGAGGGGCCAAGAGGGTGATTTTTTTGCTCGGGGGCCCATTTCTGATCCATCAGGGAGGGGGAAGGAAACCGGGCAAACGCAAAAATCCCCCGGGGGGTCGGCAACGCCTTGCAGTCCCTCTTGCTTTTAGCCCCTAGCTCCCGGGTGCAGAATGTCAGGACAAAGAACCTTTTTGATGATGTGATAGACGACATTGCGGGTTAAAGGGTCTTTTTCAGAAATTTCTTTTCGAGCGCTTCATCCTGGACGAGGAGGAAGACGATGGGGTAGTGTCGTAAGGGTTCCCCTCAAAAAAGGGAAGGGCGGTCGCAGAATCCGCTGTATGATTCCGCCAGCCAGGGCCCCGCGCAAACCCCGCTCTGTTACGCCGTCAAAAAGGGCCAGGGCCTCTCAAGCCCGGCCTTCTTTTACCAAGCCTTGTTCACCCCCGCATGTCATATGCCGCCTTTGCCGTAAAAGCATAAGTAGAGGCAAGAACCTTAGGTGGTTAACCCCACCAACAGCTAGTCACATGCAGCGAATGCATAGTTGAATGGAGCAACACTTGGCCAAAAAATGCCAACCACGCCGGGCCTCCCCCACTGTCACACCCTCTCTCACCGCCCCCTCCGCCGCCACCCAAACGTTCCTCAGCTCCCCCTGTCTCCAAGCCCGATCAGGGTCAGCCTCCGTTCAGCCCACCGTGCCCGAAATACCCCCCAAACCACCCAAAACCCATCCTACCCCTCTCCTTCCGCCAGTTTGACGCCACGCCGTAAGCGGCCTCAGCAGCAGCCCTTCTGTCTTCCGGTTTGGGGGCAGAAGAAACCTTTAAACCCAAACCATCCCAAAGCAAAAACCTAATCGGCATTGCCCGGCTTTTGGCCCTTTGGAAATGTTGCCTTCCGTCTGGTGGGAAAGATGGGTTCCCCACGTCATGGCCCTTGCCTGGCCCCAATACCCAAAGCCGAGAGGGATTTTTTTTTGCCGAAAAACGTCCTGCCCTTCCACCATGTGTAAATCTAAAATTTTTTAAGCGGTTGTCTGCTCTGTGTCCGGGAAAAAACCATCTACCACCATCACAAAGGACTAGTAACCCGGCCCAAAGGGTTAATCTCCCCGTGACCTCATGGGGGAGCTGGGTGGATGCCCGGGGTACGGGGCTCTCAGGCTCGGCGCACCTTTAAAACCGCAGGGATGGTGCAGGGGTTCTTTCCCCCAAAGGGCCGGGGCATACGGCCCCGGAAACCAGGCCGGTTGAAATTAATCTTCTTGGAACCGTCCCACACAGGCAGGGACTGTGGACCTCTCTCAACGAGACCGAGCCCTGGTGGGTGTCAAGAAACCCTTTTGCCAGGCAAGGGGGTGTGCTAATGGGGGCGAAATCTGTGGCCGCCTTAAGATCGTAGGCGGAGCACATCCCCCTTCCTGGGAATGATGAACCCTTTTGTCCAGAAATTTTTAAAGAGCTCCCGGTCTGGAGGCTGCTGAGGAAGGCTGAAGTCTGAGTTCGCACTTCCCCCCTTCGCAAAATCTGCTTTGCCCGCGGCCGTTTCGGCAGCTCGGGTCCCGCAACCGTTCATTGTTTTACCGTGGCAAAACCTGGAATTCCACCCTCCACTGCCCGGATTGTGGCAGCGCGCAAAAGGGGGATTTAAAGCAGTACAATGACAATGCCCGAAAGCAGCGGTGCGGACCTCGGGGGGGGTTAGCCACCAAAAAGTGGAGGAGGTGAAAGAGCTCTGCACCTCCTTTCCCCGTTTTGAAGAAACCACCCCAAAAGGTCAGTGCGGACAATGCCCTTGTCAGATGGCATTTGGGGATCTTAGTTCTGGAACGATCGTTTGGGCCTTGAAACAACAGGCCGCCCCCCGAGGAGGAGGAGACGGACACAGATCGGACAAAGGGTTTCCTTTTTTTCCTCAAATCCCAAAGGGCCCCACGTTTTTCCAAATTTTATGGTCTTCATTAGGCAGTGGTTTGGGGGCCAGAGCTAGTGCAAGGGGGCGCAAGTCAGCTCTCAGGGTGCATCATCTCAGGCAAGTCAGGGCTGTTGAAGCTGTGCCGGAGGCCAGCGGCGGAGGAGAGGTATCCTAGACACCGATGTATACCGATTCCCCTGCCTTGGAAAGAGGTTGGGCGAATTTGAGGCGGGGAGGAGGAAGATGAGAAGATCAGTTTGCTAGTGCCCCTCGACCCAGAGGCTTGGATATCCAATGCTCCCTCTCTCACATGAGTGCTTGATGCTCCATTTTCCCTCCAACATGATCCTCGCATTAAGGCCATCAAAATTGAACAACAGTTATCTGGGTGCCACCCTCCCTAATCCCGGGTAAAAAACAGAAACTCAAGCACTTTCATTCAACCCACCCAAATAAAAAGTAAAATGCAGGAAATGGATACCTTGCTGATTGTGATCAACTGGAGACATCTGTTGCGTCTGCGTCACGTTTCCCCAATGTCCGGTGGGAACAACATCAGCGACGTGATAGCAGAGTGCCAAGTAGGCGAGCTGCAGCAGCAGCAAGGTGCCAGAAGCCTAATGGTTGACCTCTAGGCAATCTTAGTGTTACCACCTCACCAACGCAAATGCAATGCAGGGCACACATCCAACACACGCCACAGAGATCAGCTTAAGATCATGGTGCACGACAAAGCTAGCGTCTCAACACCGATGTTTTTGTATGTGTTCCGGACCCAATATACCTTCTGGGTATATCAAAATGGAACGAAATGGCCGAGCTGGCTCGTCACGCCATAGAGGTGTTGTCCTGCCAAGCAGCCAGCGTCATATCAGCGGACCTTCAGCACAGCTGGAGGAGTCATTACAGACCAAACGCATCCGCTTTCCACAGATAATGTGGATCGTTTGACTTTCATCAAGAATGAATCAGGCATGGATTTCACTGATGATGTGTGGCCCCAATTGGCCGAGGTCACCGATATAGTTGCGTCTACACTTCACATTCCTCTTCAAACAGAAATGGTCCTCTTAAAATGTTTTTTTAACCCTTAAGACCATCGATTTTTTTAAGTGACACGTTCGTTTATTCCTTCCTCGCCTTCTGAAAGCCATAACTATCTTTTTTTTTTTTTCCACCACATAACACAACAGGGCTTTGATTTTGCGGGACAAGATGTACTTTCTAATGGGCTTTATTCACTATACATAGAATATACTGGGAAAACCCGCAAAAAAAATTCAAGTGGGACAAATTGTGAAAATTTTTTTATTTTCAGCCATGTTTTGCGAGGGTTTTTGCTTTACGGCGTTCAATCTTCGGTAAATATAAGGTATATCTGTATTCTTCAGGTTGTTTACCAAGCCGCCATACCAAACATGTAGGTTCCCGTTATGTTTTGGTACCGTAAAAAAATTCCAAACATTTTCTACTTTTGGAAAATTTGCGCCACGGCGCCATGTTTTGGTGCAACCAATACTTTTTTTACTAACACCTACGATGTCAGAGAGGGACATTTTTTGTGGCTGACGTGTCTTTTTATCCGCAAGCAGTTTGAATGCATGCGACGTTTTTTATCATTTATTCCCTTTTTTGAGTGACGTACAAATGACCAAAAAAACGCAATTTTGGCGTATTGGAAGTTTTTGTTTCTCTACGGTGTTCACGTACGGGATAATGATGTTATATTTTTAATAGATCGGACCTTTTCCGGACGCGCGATCCCAAAAATTGTTAACTTTTTATTATTTAAATGATTTTAATTTGTAAAATGTGAAAGGGGGTGATTTGAACTTTTAATACTTTTTTTTTTTTTACTGTAACATTGAGGCCACCTGTGGTACTTGACCACTAGGTGGCGCGATTGTTAATTCAACCTAATGCATTGCATAGGCAATGAATTAGGGTGTACAAAGATTGCGGTTTCCCCACTTCCTGTCTGCGGACGGTAGTGGGGCAAACCGCCCAGAGTAAGTGATGGGAGCCTTCCCAAGGCTCCCCACCACAATGCCCGGTGATCGGATCGGCCCACAAAAAATGTCCCCTCACTGACATCCGTAGGTGTTAGTAAAAAAAAGTTACCGCAAAACCAGCAAAATGAACTGTTGGGAAAAGAGACTAAAAATTGCAGTAAGAAATGATCATTTTAACCCTTAAACGCCTTGGGCGTAGTACGTCCCAGGCCGGGCTAAGGGCTTTTTTACCCATCAGGCGCCGGGCAAAGATGGCCGCGGCATCTGAATTAAGGATCGTTGTGGCACCGATCGTTGCGGTGATCTCTACATCTCTTTTCCCAACAGTTCATTTTGCTGGTTTTGCTGTGAGGAGACTGTAAAAGACCCCAAGGTTTCATGAAAACACCGTATTCCTTTTACCACTTTATTTTAAAAAGTTTTTGCTTGTTTTTGGGGGCAGTTGCTGTGAGTACACTATAATTTTGGTCCTTTGGAACAGAAATGTGGCTTTTAAGTGGCTTTTTTTCCCCCACATTTTAATGTGGCTGAGAAGTCATATATTTTTTGGGGTCATGTTGCTGTGAGATACAGCAAAATATCATGGTCCTTTGGAACAGAAATGTGGCTTTTAAGTGGCATTTCTCCCTCACAATTTTTAATAGTGGCTGAGAAGTCATATTTATAATTTTGTGGGGTCATGTAGCTGTGAGATACAGCAATAATCATGGTCCTTTGGAACAGAAATGTGGCTTTTAAGTGGCATTTCTCCCCCTTTCAATTTTTTAATAGTGGCTGAGAAGTCATATTTATAATTTTTTTTGGGGGCATGTAGCTGTGAGATACAGCAATAATCATGGTCCTTTGTAACAGAAATGTGGCTTCTAAGTGGCATTTCTCCCTCACAATTTTTAACAGTGGCTGAGAAGTCATTTTTTTTAATTTTTGGGTCATGCTGCTTTGAAATGCAGCAATACTACAGGTCCTATTATAAAAAAATGTTGTTTCTAACAGACATTTGTTCTTCACAATTGTCAAGAGTGGCTCAAGGGTGATGGTGCTGTCAGAAAAGGAATAGGTAGGACACTGTTAATGGACACATATTGCAAATGACTTGTTTTTGCAAGATCTTTAACATAGCTATCAATCCTGTATTGAGACAACCCATTTAATACAATTTAAAAAAAAGAGAAACAAACACATTGTTGTATTCAATTCTATTTTAAAATTGTGTTTTCTAGATATAAATTACTAAAAAACTTGCATGTACAAATAGCTGTTAAAAAATTCCTCTGAATTGTACAAGGAGGTACAGGAAAAACTTGACCAGATGTAGGTTATTCAGAGGACATGGAGTATGGAGCACGGACAGAGAACAAAGTACAGAGACAATTTCCTCCAGCACGTTGAGTAAAATGAGAAAAAGAATGCCAAGAAAAAGGGCACCTGGGTGGAACAGGAGCGTTAACCACCAGTATTTCCAAGTGAAGCTCAATTGGTCCGCACTCATACGGGGGGCAAGCGCTACCCAGGACAGGGACAGTATATGTCCAGTGAAACTAAAATGGTGGTTGAAAGACTCCTTTTTCGGCACTTTTTAAATGTGGGGGTCATGCAGGTTTGGGGCTCATGCTGTGGCCAGGACAGATATAGTCATGTCCAGTGAAACTAAAATGGTGGTTCAAAGACTCCTTTTTCCGGCACTTTTTAATCTGGGGGTCATGCGGTTTGGGGCTTTTGCTGGGGCCGGGATATGGTTGTCAATGTCCAGTTCAACAAAAATGGGGGTTTAAAAGATCCTTTTCCGGCCTTTTTAAATTGGGGGGTTGGGTTTGGGGGCTCATGCTGCTTTCCCAGGACAGGGTTTTTCAAGTCCAGTTAAAAGTAAGTGAGGGTTCAATCATACGCTTCTGGCACTTTTTAAATTTGTGGGGGGTTTGAGGTTTAAGGGTACTGGGGTAAAGAAGGGTAGGGGAATGGTTGTGTTTTTTTTTTGGCTTTTTACCAAAGGTGTTGCCAAAGTGTAGAAGTACCCTTTGACTGTTGTGGAGTTAATTCCAGTTCTCCAGCCCTTTTTGGGGTGTAAAAATGAAGGGGTGTTGTTGCTCTCCCATGATTTTAATGGTCATCGCTCATAATCGATGCTCACTATGATTTCTGGTCGATGATGGTCGATATGACCATCGACCGATGTCGAGGGCCCAAACGCAATCGCTAACACTATGTGGAAGCCTAAAATGTCATCCCCTCTTTTCTTAAGGGGGGTCTAGGATTTATCACTTTGCAGGTTTAGTCTATCACTTGTATCTGAATTGCTCACGGGTAAAACGGGGAAGGGAAAAAATATGTGCTCTGTCCCTTCCTTTTTTTGGGATTTTATCCTGATTCTGATGACTTGTTGCAACAAGTGACTTTGTATTCTCATGTTTATATTGTTCAAATAAAAATGCTTGAATTGGAAAAAAAGAAAATAATGTATCTAATTCTAGGACCTGTATGTGATCGCACATGCTTCCTGTTTAAAAAGGTGAGGTCTCCCCCAGAAAATTTCTGTGACAATAAGAAATAAAGGTGTCTCTGAGAGTTTTTTAAATTTGTCAAAGAAATTCTTAAACACTGGTTTTTTTTGCAAACTGGAGAAGGTAGATGGGATGGGCATGCCCCAAAGGTGGGGGCAGGGGTATCCGGGGTAGGGTTGTGGTACCTGGGGATGTCGGCTTCCGGGGGGTGGGGGGTGTAATAAATTGGCTCTGTAGATTCACAAGACTTTTCACCCTGGGGTCTTGCGACTTTGCTCTCTGCAAAAATTCGATAGCTGTTTGATTTTAAAAAAATTTTTTCGACACGGCAAGCACAGGTGGGGGCACTTTAAAGGGACGTTCTTCATTTCCCCCCAAGTATTCAGGGGAGAACACTTTTTTCTCCTGGTAGCTGCCCTTCTCTTTCGTTTTCGTCACATAATATTCCCTTAAATGAGAAGGTTTCTCCTTTTTCCTTTAAAAGTTCTCTGAGGCTTTTTTGCGCAGTTGCGCTTCCCAGCTGTCGGCTTGGGACCCTTTTCCCCGGGCCTGCTTTACTTTTCCCTTTTTCCCCTTTTCGCTGCTTCTTTGACCGTACCTACTATCTTTCTTTTTGCTTTTATTTTTTTCCTCTCTCTTTTGTGGGTATTTCTGGGGTTTTTGGGAAATGCCCTTTGTTTTCCCCACTCCTTTGCTGAAAAGTGGAAGGTACCCCTTATGCTGGAAAAATCTAAACTTTGAATAACTAGCTAAAATAGTTTTTTATAACCTGTTTTTCCTAACACCAAATTTGGAAATTGCAGTTCAATGGTTTTTTTCCCTTAAAGGGGGTTTTGCCCCCAATGAAATGTTGAGGGGATCCCCCAAAAATGGTTTTTAATCACGTTTTAAATAATGTGTTCAAAAGTAAAGTGTAGGTTTACAGCTTTCTTACAAGCCCTTGACTTAAAAGTTGCTTTTGCCGCCAGGGAGCTGCGGCCGGGCTTGCGTTGTTGCCTTTTATTGATGAGGGGAAACATAAATGGCTTCCAAGGGATGTGGGAAAGTGTGTTTTCCCTAAAGGGTGTATAGCAATTCAAGGGATGTAATTTTTTATTTTTAGTAAAAACATTGCGCGCCCCCTTTTTTTCCCCCTCTGGTCCTCGCTGCTCTCCCCTCATCTCCTCTCTGCTTGTTTCATGTTTTGTTTATTTTTCTCAGACCCGATAAAGGGAAGCAACTACTTTGTGGCAAAAACCCTTTAAGGAGCTGCTGCTACTACCCCAATAAATTATGTAATTCTTGTTATTGATTTTACTTTTTTCCCCTATTTTTTGTAATTACAAACTTTTCTCAAAATGTTCTATTTATTAAACCCCCGTTTCTCCAGGACACTATTAATTTAACATTTTTTACATACAGACACATATTAATATGTTAAATACACTTAAGACCACTGTTTGTTCCAACCCCCAACCCCTGAAAATTTGGAATTTTAATCAGCCGAGGGGGTTTTAGAAAGGAAAATTCTAATGACAATAATTCTTATACAAATGTTACATCACAGTCTTTTACTTTTTTAGAGCCCCTTTTAAAGCTTTTTTAGGATATCATGTTTAATAAATGGATTTATGTTGAGAAATGGTGGAGAACATTTTCCCTACAGCTGTCCCAGTGTTAGCGTTTTTGTGTATTACAGTATGTGTACCGGCTTGGCTTACTTTGCCAAGCAAAACTTAGGAGTGGATGTATTTGGAAACGTCCCCGGTTTGGTGGCGCTGAGTTTTGGTTTTTCCCCTTGGCATTTAAATTACAAATTTTGGTTATGTGTATCCCTTAAAAATTTTAGTGTTTAATGGCAAACCCAAAATGTTTGGTCCTTTCTGGTATGTTTTAGATGAAAGCATGTTTTAAAAATTGTTTCACATATTTTTTGGAAACAGTTGGTGTGCTAGAGCAGTCTTGAATTCTTTGTTCATTTATGGTTGAAATTGGGAACATACTCTCTTAATCAGGCCTGTTACTTCTAGATCAGTGTGGACAGAATAATGTTTTCTGTAAGTGTAATTGGGTGGCAATGGACGGTCCAACTACATCCGTCCTTGCCCTTTTAAAAAACCCCCTTGGAAGTTTTTTGATTTGGGGGGAGGTGGGATGTGGGATGTGTGGTGCAAAAGTGGTTGTTTATTGACAGACGGGTTCTGAAATGTAAGGCTTTTCTTTTTGTCCTACCGACCATTGCAGTACTAGAGTGTTTTTGTCTCGCCCCCAGCAAATTCCCCCCACCACGCAGTAAGGGGGCTCTTCTTTGGCCCCTCACTGCTTACCTGACCGCTTGAGGTTTTCTCCCCTGCCCCAGGACCTGCTAAACTTCTCATGCTCCTGGATGATGTCTTTCCCCTTGAACTCTTGACTCTAGAGTGGGGGGCCTCTCCCCGGCCCCTCCCAAAATTTTTGCTTTCAGCTTAAACAAAATACATTCTGGGCTCATAGCCTTCCAAGATTTGCCATAAATATCGCTCCCCTCTGACAGCTCCAACTGTCCTCTTGAGGGGCCCCCTTCCCCATCTTTCAAAAAAACTCTTAACTCGCTTCCCCCAAGTGATGGGGGAGCCCCCTTTTCGGGGTCAGTACTTTCCCGGCTTCCTGACTGGCTGCCAGCTTCTTTGTGTCTACAACACGGGCCCCCATGCCTGTCTGCAATGCTCATTAACTTTCCCTTTCCCCAAAAAAGGCCACCTGCTCCATGGTTTCCCCTGGCAACCTACTATGCGCAACTCCCAACCCCGTGTGCAACCCCTCCCCTTTCACAAAACCAACCCCCTTTCTGATTTTTATGAAAACTTTGGGTTTTTGTCATAGGAGAAAGGCTTTTACATGGAAATCAGTAACAAACAAGCACTGTATTTGTAGGAACAGTGCCTCCATTCTCTTCATCCCAAATTAGGTCAGATAAAAAGGAACAGAAATAGAGGTTAAACAAGTTGTATGGATACAACACAGATGTGGACAAAGACTGTAGATAAACCCACGAATATAGTTTATTGGAAAGTGTTTTATTTCAAATTAAAAAATTTTAAATAAGAGATACCCTTTTAATATAAATGTATGCTACAGCCGATAAAAGCTAACCCCCAGCTATTTTCCGACTGTTGTATGCCTGTTCCATTTACTAGCTTATTGGTGCAGGTGCGGGGAAAGAGGTGAAAAACTTAATCTCTGTTTCACTGTTTTTTAACCATTGATCATCTCTTGAAAAGTTTATATACTGTTGTTATAAAATATTTCTATTACCTTGACCCGTTTTAAACAGATTTTATGCGTTGGAAAGCATAGCTTTATAGTTTACAGCACGAGACAAAAGGGGCAGGTGCATCCGGAAAAAAAGGAAGGGGAAAAAAAGGGAGTAACCAGATGCAAAGGGATTAAACAGCCGCTCCCTGCTGCCCCAAAACCGGGAAATGGCGTGGAAAATGCTAATCACTTGAACCAAAAAGGGAATAACCTTTCCCTTTGATAGTATGGATCAATGGGGTAAAAGCTTAGGGGCTTTTCAGCGTGGCCAAACAGCTAACCAGGCCCAGTCCCCGTCCTCTTCGCAGTCTAACAGCATCTCTCAGCGACCCTAAGCAGTCATGCAGCAGCCCCAAGGCCCCGTTCACACGGGGGTTTTGGCGCGGGTTCAGCCGTGGCTTTCGCTGCGGTTCCCGCGGCCCAAAACCCCGCCTGCTCGGACACCCGAGGGGTTTGCGGGCGGGGCGCGGGCTGGTTCCGCGGGTGGGGGCGTGGCTTGGGGCCGGCTTGCGAATTTAAAAGGCGGGGGCAAACTGCGTGCGAGCCCCGGCCCAGCCCCGCACCCCCCGCGGTGACCCCCGGCAACCCCGTGGGCCCCGCGCTGGAAATCCCTGTCAAGAAAATTTACAGGGGGTTTCAACCGCGCGGCAAGGCGCAGCCCAAAAACCGCGGCCAAAATGCGGGGTGTTTTTAACGCGGTTTCCCATAGGAACCATGTTTAAAAAATGGGGCGATTTGGCCACGGTTTTGCCTGGAACGCGTTGGAACCCCGGGCCCAAAAACCCCAAAAAATTTCCCCCTTTTGAAAACCCTAAGCAGTCTTGGACCCCGGTCCCTGAAATTTTTGGCGTCTTGCAGTAGACCAAACATTTTAGGAGGTTTTTTTCTTTTCACTTATTTAGTTTTTAAATAACTACAAATCCCCAATTAGTAACTTGAAAACCATTTCCCGCTACCCCGGAAAAAAAAAAGAGAATGAAGTTTATCCCGTCAAGGGCAAATCATCAAGCAACCAGAGTGCAATTTGGGTTTGGAAATAGCGACGCACATGGGTACCACCAAGGTAGAAAACAGGGAGCCCCCCTGGGCCCTTTTCGGTTTCCCCGTGGGCGGGCGTAACCACAGCAAAAAAAGTAAGCGTCGAAAGGAATAAGTCACTGATTTCCCAAAAAAAAGCAGCTATTCCTATTTTGTGTGATCAGTCACTGTCAGGTGCTCAAATTGCTCTGGCATGGGGTGGGGGGCGCCCCCCTAGGGGTTTAGGGTTTCCCCCCGGTTTTATTGCAAGTCACGGCGCCAAAGTTAAAATACAAAAATTTTTCCTTTTCATCTGTACGCTGCAATTGTTCCTTCCAAAATTTTTTATTTTAAAAATTTTTTTTTTTTTTTTTTGCTGTAAGCGCTGGAAAATCAAGAAACATCACACTAGTTTGTTGGAATTAATCTGTTTTTAATTTGGAAAAAAAGATTTTTTTAGCAGTGAAGTTGATTTTTCTAAGTAGTGTTGTTTTGGTCATTGGTTTAAAAGCTTTTGGGAAGCAATTTTTAAGGAAAATAAAGTAATTACAATATAGGAATATCATCAAACTTCATTTCTGATGCATTGCATTAAAATTTTCAAGACCATCAAAACATGTTCCTTAAAAGGATTGTTTACTTCGCTTAAATAAATCGATCAGGTGCCTCTGCGCCATTTTGCTGCTTGTGCTGTATAAAACTTATTTGTGAGTATTTGGTCCATGGTTATTTTAGCATTTTTCCAGTAAAATAATCCTGGGGTAGTTTCCCTTTCAAGAGCTTGATTCCAAAAAGTAATTTCTGATTAAATGGGCAAGGGTAATTTAGGAAAAAAAAAAGTTATACACACAGTATATAAACTTTTTCAAGAGATGATCAATGGTTTAGACATTTTGAAACAGAGTTTAATGTTTTAACTCGCTTTCCTATCCTTTTCCAGTTGGAATCTGGACTCCTACCCGATGCTTGTTCTCTCCCTCCCCCCAAAACCGCGGGGAGGGTCTTCTTAAAAAAATTAATGCTACTACAGATATGGTTCTTCTGGAATGTTTTGGCTTTGTTTCCCCTGATCTCATGAAGTCTCTGCGATCGAAGCACTCCCAGCTCTTTTCTTGTCTTCTACACGGTCTTCCATTCCTCCTCCTGATCTCTTCAATCAAGTCTCTCCTGAAGTATGGTCACAAGGTCCCGATGATGTTGGCCTCCTTCCTGTTGCTCCAATCCATGTTTTCTTGAAAGCGGGCGTCAATCCTCGTTTGCAAAATTTTCCCTTGAAGCATGCCAAGTCTTTCTCTGGAAAACCAAATCCGCCTTCCGGGGAAAAAGGTGTGTCACCCCTGCATTTCCCCTGCAATCCCCCCCCTGTTCCCTTTTTGCAAGGGGGTTGTCCCGGGGAAAAAACCAAAAAAAATATCATTTGGGTCAAGTTTTAAAGGGAGTAAATGTGTCACTGTTTTTGGGGGCCCCCCCTGTGGTCCCAACGCGATGTTTTCTCCCCAAAGTCCCTTCATCGCACATGCTTCCGTTAGATCTTGCAAGCTTTCTTCAGTGTTCCATTCCCAGATTCTAAATTCCCTTTGCTTTCATTATTGTGGTACTCAATACTGGAAAAGGCCCCTAAAGGGGGCCCAGAATTTCCAATCAATTCACTGAAGCTTACAGGCCTGTTTTAAAACCCTGGATTTAAAACATTCTGAAATCCAATTTTGCTAATGTGGATGATATTTTACTCTGTGCTCGATTTATCCCTGTGCATAAAAAGTTCTCTGAGTTTTTTCACCCCTGGCATCTATTAACTGAAAGGTTTTTGGGAAGTTAAATAAAATGGTTTTGTGACAAATTTGGTTTTTTTGGGGCACTGAAAATTTCTAAGGAACCCCAAAACCCTTCTGATGACCACAAAAAAGCGTGATGTCCACCCCTCCCCCTCCCCATCTAAAAACAACTACGGGCATTCTGGGCTCATCAATTTTGCCGACAATGGTCCCAAAGCTTCTAGTTGATGAAAAAATCTCTACCCTCTTTCAGCATTTTTAAACCCAAGACTTCACCTGACGCCAAACCCTGCTTCCTGAGATAAAAAGAATTTTTCTCGAAAGTCCCGTCGGGTACCCCCAGAACTCAAAAAACTTTAAACTTTTCTCTCCAACATAAAGGGCCCACCCTCTGGTGTTTTGGCTCAAAAACTGGAGTATTGGCCTCTAGGAAATTTTTACTCATGCAATAGATCTGTGGGCCAAACGCTATCCCTCCCCAGGCTTTTTTCGTGCTCAGCCCCTTTCTAGAAAAAAACCCCAAGACTTCTTTTGGGCATCCTGTGATATTTTGGGCACCTCATGACCTCAAAGTCTGAAACAATCCTAGCAACCTCAATCCCCAAAGCAACGTTTTCGGCTCTTTTTCATTACTGTGCCCGAAAATGTCACCCTTTAAGGATCACTACCCCCAACCAGCCACCCGCCCCCTCTCATGGGGGGAAGATGGTGCCCCGGAATACCACAAAAAAAGAAATGAAAATACTTTACTGATCTGACTATCTTGAACAGTGGGGTGAAAAATTCCCCCCTTCCCTTTGTTTGTTTCCCGTGGAGAATCCCGATTATGTTTTTTTCAGATGTCCAGATACTGTTGCGATGAAAAAAGGGTGATTCCTCGGATTTGCTGTGGTTCCTTGCATGAAAAAATGTACAGGCTGTCTTTACCTTTGGTATGTAGCCCAGGAAAACTGAACTTTGGGGGTAAAAAAGAAGCTTGATGTCGTGAAGGAAAGACTGGAAAATAACGGGCTTGCCCCGTGTTGGAGTGGCCCCGATTCGGCCTGAAATGGGCCCTGAAGGTTTTTCCGACAGTAGTGGAACGCCAAACAAGAACCAAGGGTTTCGACCGATGTATGTCTCCAGCTGCCCGCCCAAATGGCTGTTTTTGAAAACTAAGCTCATGGAAAAATAGGAAGAGGAGGCCAGGGGGAAATTCAGCTGATCAGGCTGCAAAGGGCAGCCATCCTTCCAGTAAATTTAAAAGAAAGCAGGAGTGGTTGTATACGTACTCACAAGAACATAGAAGAAGAAGCTAGAAGAAAAAAAAAAGAAGACAGAAGAAAGGGAAGAAGAGGAAGCTAAGAAGAATGAAGAGGAAAGGAAGAGAGAAGAGGATGAAGAAAGAACCCAAGGGGAAAAAATACGAACCCGGTGTTGACCTGTTTGAGACAAATTTCAAACCCAAATAAGCCCAAAGGAAAGGAGGAGTGGGGGGAAGAGGGGGCTGAGATGCAAAGGGGTGGATTCTGGGGAAAGACGATAAACTTTTGGGTTACCAGGGCATTATATCCAGCTGTAGTCCAATGGGGTCATGGATTTTCACCAAGGGGAACAAAACCCAATTTATTTCTTCATTTAAAAGTATTTCTATTCCTGGTTTTTGACCCGCAAAAAAACTATTCCAAGAGTTTTGAAATATGCAATGCTTGTAACCTAGGGGATGGGGCCAAACCCCAAAAGCATTTGGCCAAACCTTGACCCCTTCCAACGGATCCGATTGACCAATTGAATTGCCCAAGGTGCAAAAACAAATATGTCCTGTGTTTGGGGAAAAGTTCCAGGGTGGGTTGAGGCCCACCCGTTTCCTAAAAGCCCCCGAATAATGTGAAAAAGTTACTGATGAATTGGTGTGCAGATTTGGGAAAACCAGGGAAAAACATTGGTTGTCCCAAGGGCCTGGATTACAGCAGAAAACCAGAGAATTGGAAGCTAGTAGGGGTGAACCCCCGGGTTTCAACCCCTTACCATCCACAGAGCTGGGAAAAAGTCAAAATGAAAAACACACTTAAAAAACAAAATTCTAAAGCCCCAAAAGGAAACATCATTCCCTGCCTGAAATCCACCCCCTTCCCCTTTCTTCGAAAAAACCCCTAGGCAGCCCACTTGGTCCACACCTTATGAGATAAATTCTTAGGCCCACCCAGGTTTTGGGGCAAAAACTATCCAAAAAGTGATGGAAAGGGAAAAGATTTCCTTGTGAAATATTCATAGGGTTTTTGTAATGAATGAAATTAAAACCCGCCACAGTGTTTCCTCTATTCCCGATCCTGACTCAGATTAAGCACCCCCAAAAGCGCCTTTGGGGTTTTTTTGGGGGTAAAGAAACACGTCAAAAGATTTTGGAAACCCCCATTTGAAGGGCATTTACAAGTTCTTTGGTGTCCCCCCAACCTCAGTGAAAATAGAGGGAGACCCATTGGGTGTGCCTCACACTGCAAGAAAGCAGCTGAGCCAAAAGTCATCAGAAATCACTTTTTTATCCTTTATTACTTTTGTGTTTTTTGGGTGTGTGTGAAAAAACAAAAGGGTGACCCAAGGGGGGGGACTGATGAATTTAAAGCTTTTAAAATTTGGTAAGGGTTTTTAATCATCTCCTCAAATAAACCATTAAAGGGTTTTCCCCACCCGGTTTTAAAGAATGCATGAAAGAAATTTTCTGTCACTTTCCCGGTTCTTTCTATTTGCTAAATCCCTTTTTGTAAGAAAAAAAGGTTTGTGCTTTCAGTGCTAATTGATTAGTTAGCTTTTCAAAAATCGGAAGGCTTCTTTTGTCCCAAAACAGAAGCCCTAATTACAGAGCTGTTTACTTGAGATAAATCAAGC